>JAJEKB010000420.1:0-86561 GCA_022393335.1 Macrotrachela quadricornifera
TTCACTTATCGTCATAATATTAATGATGTACTAGTTGATGAATTTGTCTTACAAAAGTGATTCTCTAATAAATAATCATTGTATTGAGTTTTTTTTTAATTGAAATATCGTCTATACGATGATTAAAAGAATATATTCTACATAGATTTGAAGACCAATGAGTACTTACTTTTCTATTAGATACTTTAAATACACAAGTTTTCAAGCTCTGTATAGGCCAAATCGCTGAACTACCTTGACTATTGGATTTTGAGCATTCTAGGTCGATATCTTAAGTAATAAAAGTCTGAATTCGCATCTACTTCACGACTTTTTCACAATCAAGAGCGTTAGATAAATTGTTATTATAGATATAAAATGTTAAATAATGATTTAATATCTTTTTTTGATGAATGACTTGAACATACTATACAAAAGTCATATAAAATATAATTTAATCACACCATGATATCGTTGTAATTTAACTTTTAAACATTTCCTTTCGGATGATATTACTGACTGTCATCTTAATTATAATCAAATAATTTCATATTAACCCGTTCGAAGCGATACTGTCCGCTGGTGGACGACACAATAGTTTAACGAGAAACTGTGTAAAAAACATTTTTCTTTTGCTTTCTTCTTAAGAAGGAGGTTAAACGCAATGTGTCATCTGCTCTGTCCCGGATACATCTTTTTCGAGTCTCTCTTTTTCAAATACTGAAAACTGTAAAACTCTAACTATCTTTAGTAAAAAGTTATAAGCATGTTACCGGGTGTGCTTATTTTAAAATTTCGACAACAATTTAGTTTACGTATATTTTTCTTCATTCAGCTATCAGCATTGTTAACGTGCATCTTTAACAAAAATTCGAATAAGTTCTTTTAGTTCAATTTTATTCTTCCTACTTCAGGTATTCGAATAGTTGTTGTATGTGGTACGAGTGAAATAAGATAAATTAGTTTTGTTTTATTTTCTTGACCTAATTTCGTTTTCCTTATGACATTTTTAGCATCTTAAGAGATGAATCGCATAACTTAATTTAGTTTACTTTTCTTTTTCTCATTTAGTTATCCTGATAATTGTCACATATTTTATGAGAGAAATAGAAAATAACGAAACTTACTTTTCAGTTCCTTTTTATATTTTACTTATCGCGATAGTTGTCGAATGTCTCATAAGAAAAGACGATAAAGTTGTTTATTTTAGTTACTTAAATTATATAAAAACTAGTGGACTAGACAATTTATTTTCGCATACAAGACTTGGCGAAATTTGCTTTTTTTTATAAAAGATTAGAGCGTCTTTTGTGCTATTTTTTCTATGTTATTTGATCACTATTTAACTAATAGCATAACGATAAAATAGAAGATAAGAACTGTTTTTGTTGAAAAGTAGTTGAAACAATGAGACCATAATAGAAATATCATAGTAAAAAATGATGCACTTTTGCATTTCATTTTATTATCACTTAAAACATTATATTAAAAAATTAAAATATAGCACAAAAATGAAGCGTAAAAAACTCTATGATTTATAAAGGACCGTTTGTTCTGTAGTTGTACATTTTATTTTCAAAATGAATAAAACTATGGACGATTAAATTTCAACATTGCGAAAACGAGATTTTTTTGCTGATAAAAGACGAATTTATTTTTTTTCTATCTCATCTTTGTATAATTGTTCTTTGTAACTGTAGAGCTTTTCACGCTGCATCTTGTATTGTATTTTGCTTTGTCTAATAAAACATATCAGATTATAAAAAGATGAAAAGAATTTGTCTTTTACAAGGAAAAAATCGCCTTTTCGCAATGTTGAGATTTAATCGTTCAGAGTTTTATTCATTTTAAAAATGAAATGTGCACCTATAGAACAAATGATCCTTTATAAAATTTCAGAGCTCTTCGTGCTGTACCGTGTGGTATATTTTGTTATTTTAATACAATATATTAAGTGATAATAAAATGAAATGTACAAATGACGTATCCATTGTAATCCAATGGTACGAGCTATTGTTCAACAAAAACAGTTCCCATCCTCTATTTTATTATTATGATATTAGTTAAACAGCGATCAAATAATAGTAAGTCTTCTATGCGAAAATAAGATGTCTGGTCCACTATTATGAGTCTATTCTAAGTAGTTCTTCTCATAGTATTCAACTATCTTATGAAAGAAAGAGTATAAGTTAATTTACTTTATTTAGTTATCACAACAAGTAGAATCAGAGAGAAAAATATATTCTCATAACCACATTTACACATTCGTCTTAGATAAAAGAATTGCCAATTGTAGGTAAATGATTGATAATTCGATATTTATTCTAAAATAAAAAATACTTTATTATTTTTCTACATAAAAGAATGCAATAGTTTATAATTATATTGGCTAAATTATAATCACAAGGATGAAATTGAAATCATTTATATTGAATACTTAGACGGTTTTTTTTAATTTTTTCAAAACTTGATTGAAGAGTGTGTATGTTTTTACAATACTTTTTGCAAATGTTTGATAGGCTTCTTTGCCTTCAGATGTTAACTTCATTTGAAAGATTTTAACAATACATGATTGTATTAGTTTCTTATTCGTCACACAAGTTAAAGCATAGATTTCACTTGGAGTGCATTGAGAACCTTTACCATAGCTGAATTTGATCATTGGTCCATCATCGTAGTCCTTTAGCTGTTCTGGTGAAATTAAATTAGGATCCATTGTTGAACCCTCATCGAAGACTTTGGTCAAGCTAGTTTCAAGTCTCGTAAAATTTAGTTTTCTTGCTGATGGACATTTTTTAAGTATATCATCATGATTAGTCGAATTCAAACATTCACTACCAACTTGCTTAAATAGATCATTGTAGATATTTCGAAAAACGATTGAATAAGCTTGAGGTGGGCAACATTGTTTATAAACTTGGCATACTTGATTGAATCGTTTCTGATCTGTCTTCGGAAAAGAAGCGTGCAACTTTATTAGCAATTTCGCTACTTTCTTGGCATCTGCCTTGATTAATGACAAATCTTGAGAGTTTCCATTGATTGTATCAAAAAATATTACGAGAGAGAAAATAAGAAAGATGTTCTTCATATTGTGTAAAATCGAATGATTTCTAACAAACAAATTGATCGGTTTAAATAGAAAATCAATCTTCTTTCTATATCATATTTTATTAGTGAAAATGATAGAAAAAGGTGAAATTTTGATAAAATTAATGAATTCTTAATCTTATTCGAATAGAATAAAACACAGTGTAAGATCAGATTTCACTGTTGCAAAATCAATCTATTCTCTATGATCGATTGTGAATTTGAAAAAAAAACAGAAGAAACATAGTTTTAACCTTAGTATCTCTTTTTCCTGTTTTATAATAACGCCAGTTTATGTTTTGTGTAATAACAAAGAAAAATACAAAATAAGTGACGCATATCACTGTTATTTTTTATACTGATCGTTAATCACTTACTTAATCTGTATGCAGATTCATCTTTAAAAAACAAACATTTTGAAAATATCTCATTCATACAGAAAAAAAGTATACTTATATTCTATTAAATGTAACCAATTATTCGATGTTCTAATTCCCAACGTTATAAAAAAATTGTATAGTTATCAATAAACAGATATCTAGGAAACAATTCATAAGAGAAAAGATTATTTCCAAACAAGAAACTTTTGGATACATTTATTAAGGATTATTTTGGATAAATATTTATTTGTTTTACAAATATCTGATTTAATAATCTCTTACAATTGTATTTCAATATAAATTATTTTCATTTAAATAAGAAGTAAAATTGCTAGAATGATATATTTGTCATTTTGAGATATTAGATTATATAAAATGAAAAATATATTAAATTACACTCATCCGTTTACGAATTTAAATCAATTTATAGATAAGTAAGAAATAAAAATTTTCCAAAAGATGATTAGGAAAAATAGATAGAATGGATACTAATAACTATTATTAATTTGATTATATTATTGTTGATATTATTTAGAGGAAATAATCAATTAAAATTACTTAACAATAAAGCATTGGAAATATGATTCATTTTTTCCAAAGTCATCTCATTGATTCAAAATAAAATCAATAAAAACGATCATATATTAGTCAAAAACTATTTCAATACAAATATGTCTCATTTTTTATTATATGTATAGCTGTTTACAAAAGCAACTTGTATACCTTGCTCTACACTTATTTCTTTCTATATAGATTTACTCGACCTGTTCTATTTCTCAAATGATAGTTCACAAAGAATACTATTTTATACTATAACTTGAAAGTTTATTTATTTAACTTTGAAATAGATAATAGAAAAGGCTTTTTTTTATAGACAATGATGAATTCATCATAAAAAAATAAATTCAACATTTTTTTTCTATTCGTTTAAAAGTCATTCGAATTCTTTGATGCTGTTTTCGTTTTTATATTTCATGACTAATAAAATAATTCTTATCTGATTTAGAATCACATTGTTAGCTGATTAGCTCATTATTTGAGGATGCATTAGTATTGATAAATTGTGTAGGCTTGTATTTTATAGTGAATGAGCAGTAAGAACTAATTTTCTGATCTGTAAAAAGTTAGGTTTTAGTCAATAAATAGTTTGAGAAGCTTAGAAATTAATTTAAAAAGTTTTAGTTTTTTAAAAATCTGAGTGTGGATGTTGGCCATATTGTATAATTTATCGGTTAGAAAAATTGCCTGAAATCACGCTTCAAGTTGTAGTTCTGATTACTGAAAATGAGAAAAAACCAATTCAAATTCGGTTCCCAAAACATCATGTGGAACCGAAACTAATACTGATCAGGCAGATATGTAAGTATTCAATATATTTTAAGAAACTTTCACTGTTGAGTTGCCAAGATTAAAGACGCCACATACTTCGGCATTAAAGAAAAAGATTCTTTCCATATAGATTGAAATCGTTAATCTCTAAAGTGAAAAATGTAAAATGTTCGACATAGATTAAAGAATTTTTGGATAGATATGAAAATTTAACATTTCTAGCTCTTATAACAATATCAATATCTTTTTTTCACGGTTCCAATGTCCACTCGATTTTCAGTTCTCGTTTTTTTTGCAACCATTGAATTTTAATTTTCCTAAAGCAGTATTTGCAGTTCTGCGCTCGAGCGCTCAGGTACAGCCACATTCCAGACTCTGTACGCAATCTCATACCCTCAAATTATTAATTTATTTAGCAGACATAATATTTATAGGAAACTAAATTTTATACTGATTTTTTGATTTATTTACTGATAATTTTATACATAATACTGACGAAAAATTGTACTGATCGTTTGAATAAAAATACTGATAATTTAATTTGTTATATTATGTAATCAATCATTCTTAATAAAATGATGTTCAGTCCTTCGCTTTCTGTTAAATAAGATGATACATTCAAAAGACAAAAACTTTCTAACATAAATTGTTTTTTATAGCAGATCATGTTCGAGCTTGCATGTATACGATGTCATCTAATATGATACAAACAATTAACAACATAAAAATATTGTTTTACAATGTTTTCTTCATTACATGTAGATAACATGATATCGACTCTCCTTATATGTATAAATACAATAGAATGCTCTAAAAATTTCATAGTGAGTTAAAAAAAGATGTCACCAATGTTCTCCCTCTTCTTTTTTTTGAATAGTTTTATGCCGATTGTGTATCATCATTCTTTTTATTTCTTTTCTAAAGTACTTACCAATAAGGTAAAAGGAAAAAAAGTTTGCGTTCGATGTGACACATTTGTTTACCGCAGAACGCACGCATTTTTTTCTTACATTTTTTTTCACAATATTGATTTTTATTTTTTTTCTTACATTGAAATGACGTCTAAATATCGACAGGAATTATGTAGTGAATGTGATAAAAATGCAACATGGTACTGTGTACAAGATGATGCAAATTTTTGTGATCAACATAATACTGTTGCACATTCGCTTAAATCCCAAAAGTTACACAAAATCATTTCTATCGCTGAAAAAGATATTTTCATCAAGAATGAAGCCGCCAAACCGATGAACTGCAGAAATCATCATATGCCACTTTGTTTATATTGTTTATCTTGCAAGGTAAGAAAAAACTATCAGTTTTAATAGATTAATTGCTGTTTGATAATAAAAGAAATAAAAAAGATTCAATCCTATAGAAATTTATTGCAAGAGGTCTTAAAATATGTAGTATTATAATGTCAATAGCTTGTTTCAGAATGCAAATATCCTTGAAATCAAACAAGGAGAGTTGTACATCTATTAATTTGTTATATGTTTTGTAGTAATTCAGTAATTGAAAATCAATATACACTTTAAAAATATTCAACTATGTCTCATTGGCTTTACTTTTAAGATTTCGTTTTAGATGAATATGAGTGAGTATAGACAGAAAACTCGTATTTTTTCAAATATCATTCTTTTGATCATTATTGTAGATAGACTCTAAAACTATGTATAGACTATAATATTGATGTATAATTTATTCAATAGATTGTATTATTTTTTTATGTGAATGAACTTTTACATGAAGTATTTCTCATCAATGTATTCTATCATTTATCAAAACTGATTATACTATTTTGGTTTTATTTTAAAGGAAGTTTGTTGTGTTGCATGTCTATCGGTTGATATTCACAAACAGCATAGTGATCAAGTAAAATCAGTTGTTGATATAGCAAATGGAGAAAAACTTACACTGAACGAACATATTGAGAAAACTCAAAAACTCGCAACTGTATTTGCTAATGAACAGAGACAATTACTACAGATGCTCAAAAGTAAAAATAAATATCTACTCATATGTATTTTGTTTTCTGTAATCTTATTTTTAGATATTGATACTAGTGAAACCGAGAGCCGCCAAAAAATTGACAAGGAATTTGATAGAATTATAGTTTCTATCCAAGCTAGACAAAAAGTATTGAAAGAACAATTAGAGAAAGAGTCGAAGGTATAATAGTCAATCTAAATATAATTTTCAATAATTAGATGAGCATTTTAGACATGCCGTGATAACATTTATTTGAGACAAGAGGATGTGAAAAATATCAATTTGAGTTTAAACAGATGTTTGGACGAAGGACGGCACACATTAACACTTAACGATTTCGCTGCGTTATCCGAATCTAAAACTATTATTGAAAAAATGGAGAAGCTTGAAGTGGAATGTGTTGAATATCGGCAACAGGTACAATTGATTGATTCTATACCGTTTCATATATCAAGTCAAACACTTCTTGAAACGATAAATATCTTGGGAACCACTGGAATACCACGTGAGTCCTTATGTTCTTGTAATGATTGTAAAAATAAAATGATCTGTTTTTTGTAGCCACACCATCGTTCATTCAGGAAAAGTGTAAAATTTCTAACACTGACTTTGATATTGAATGGAAACCAATTGAATATAATTCATTTATAACTGTATACGTACTAGAACTTGGACAGAACAATAGTAATTTTAATGAAGTATGTCATCTTGTATTTTCTCTAAAAACTATCTAATTTGTTGAATCAACGGTAATTTGCGAAAAGAAAAATCTGCATAAATAAAAGAAAATTTTTTAAAGGACCCTTTTATGATAAAAAGCTCAGAAAATTTAAAGGATTTTTTTATGTGGTAAAGATTAGTCAGTAGATATTTATAAACGTCTACTTTCATAATTGGTTAAGCAAATATATATAGGATGATTATTTTCTTCAATTTAGTCGTCTCTTTAGTTTCTGTATTTCGACAGCAAATAATTTAAATGGAGAGCCCTATCTTTCCAGCGAAAACTGTCGATCATTCGTTGTTGTAAACAAGATTTTGCTAGCGAACTAATTTAGTGTAACAAATAAAGAGATAATAATTAAAAAAAATTTGTTAGCGTAGGAAAAGTGAAATGTCTAAGTTCATTATTCTACTAAGAAGCATCATCTTGAGGGTATTGATAAGACTGAATAACTGATTCTGTTATTGCATCAGAGCGAATAGAACTGATTTTGTACTTCTCTAGATTTCATTGATGAGCGGTTGATTAAGTATCGAAAGATTTCGTAAGATGAAAAATTTTTTACGATAGTGGAATAACAAGACCTAAATAAATGAATATTTTTATTTGAAACCTTTGTAGAAGTTGATATGGCAGAGTTCGGATAAGAATTTACTTTATTTACTTTATATAAAGAATCATCCTTCTATGGTCAATCAAAAAGTTTTTATCTAGCCTAAAAGGAATGATAGATGTGCTCTATAATCTTTTCGTCTGCCATACGTTTAGCAGTCCTTTGCCGTCAAGTTTAATTCAACCGTCTTTCTCAATCTTTTGTGTAAATGTGTTGACATTAAGTGAAAATTGAATTGTATAGGATGAGTTATGAAAAGAGTATTGAAAGTTCACTACGTTTTGTTTTTAGATCTATCGTGGCTTAGAAACTAAGTATCATGTACAAGATTTAAAACCAAGTACATCTTATACATTGCGTTTATATGCATGTAATGAAATAGAAAGTGGAAAAGCTGCTTTACTGGAGCTTACAACATTGAATGTTGGTTAGTCTTATCATGTTACAATATTTTTAATGAACATTAAACGTTTCTTCCGCTTTATTTCAGATTTGAATAATTGGGTATTAACTATGTCCTCGACCTACGCAAAGTTGAATGCTGAGAATACACATGAATCGTTATTAGATGAACAGTTTACAACAGGTGCTGCTACAGATTGTGGATCGGCATGGATTCAAGCTACATTTCCATATCCTGTTTTAATAACCAATGTAACCATTGCACCACTACATAAAAATTCTACTGTATGGGGTCCACAAAATGGTAATGGCGGATTTTTGCAATATTCTCATGATAATAATAACTGGATTACTGTTGGAACTATCGCTTATGTTCAAATGCAGCAACAAAATATTGCGGTTGGTAATATTACAGCTCAATGCTGGCGATTATTTCACAATAGCTATCTTGGCACAAGTAGTTTTGTCTTTCAATAAAAATGATCTCAGACACAAATCAAAAGTGTGGATTAAATTAATGTTAACTATAAGATATTATGGTCGGTTGATAATACAAAATACTTCTTGTTTTATAAGATGAATTATGCTTACTTTCGAAATATAAAATCCTACATTTCAGAAATTCTATTAAAATAGCAATTTTGGAAAATGATTAATAAGCCATCTCTCTCCAATGTGCTTGATTTCATTTTGTAGTTATCAATCTATTTTTGATAAAAGTATTTGGTGTTATGCTTTTTATTTCCAATCTTAATATATACTTTGAGAAGATATTTACAGTATTTTTTTAAGAATATTTTGACAGTAAGTATTAAGTATACTACGAGGTAAGTGATGAAGAACTTTGTGCATTTTATAATAAACAGAGGTCTGACATTGATTTACAGTTTTAACATCATATACTTTATTTAAGAACAATTGCGTTATAGAGAGCGGTGAATTATTATTTAATTGGCACCAAATGTCCTAGGCACACAGTGGGCAACCAGGCGGACATGACCGATAGTTCTATTTTCCAAAGTTCAAATATTGGAATGAATACGTCTATGGTCAGTCTATCTTACCGTAAAACTAAATTTCCAGAAATCAGGTCATACCCCTAAAAGTGCCCATTCTCGAAAATTGTTCATAAATCGATAATTATACGGAAACCATTCTTTTTCTGAACTTATCAAAACATTTTAAAAAGAAAAACTATCTGAAACGAATGATTGACACATAAGCTATATTGCATGAAAAAATTATTTTGATTGAACGAAAAATGGGATAGAAAAAAATTATTATTAGGCCCATACTATGTCAAAAAACAGATCAGACCGTATTTTGTGAACGCTACAAAAAATTCTCGCCTGATTGAGCTCAAACTTTTACCATCTATTCTTCTTTGGGTGATTTATCATTGACCATAGCGCAATGTTGCATTAGTGAACACAGGCCGAGCTAGGCGCCTCACAAAAACCCAGGTTTCTGCCCAGGAATGGCTAATTTTGAGAAAATGAGAACATTTTGACGCAAAACCAATATGATATTCGGAATCAGCTCACGAAACTGCATCGAATCATATATAACAAGTAGTATTTCTCAAAAAAAAAGTTGGTTCCTGGGCCCGACAAACTTTTGAAAAACACCCTTTCCGTATTTTTTGAACGCTACAAAGAGTTTAAGTGCGATCGATCTCGAACTTTCAGTAATTATTCTTCCATGTCTGTTTCATCGTTGGCCATAGCGCAACTTCGCGGTGATGAGTTTAATCGGTGCTATGAGTCTCCTAAAAAATGAGGTTTTTGCCCCCGAATCCCTATTTTTTAAAACAAGGCATCATTTTGGTGCAAAACTAAGATGATATTCGGAACCAGCTCGTCGAGCTGCGTCGAACCATATATAGTAAAAGCAGTTTTTCTGAAAAAATTTTTTGACCTTTATGCAGGGAAAGCTTAGAAAAAAAGTCATCTGTTTTTTTTCCTTAAATAAGCGTCTTGGTGAAAAACCAAGGTGATATTCGGAATCGGCACGTAAAACTGCGTCGAATAGTGTACAAAACGATATATTTTTAAATAAAAAATTTTTTTCGAGAAATGTGGCTGAGGTCCGCCACAGGCTTTTTTGAGCAAAAATTTTTTTTTTCGAAAAATGGTTTATTTTTTTAGGATGATATTCTAAGTGATGTATGACCACTTCTAAGCTATACAAATCCATTTTCAAGCAAAAAAGTTACATGTCCGCCTGGTATGCGAAAGTTACCCACTGTGAGGCATACTTCAAATACAATATGTATTATAAATTCACTGAGTAAGCTTGTTATAATATATTAATCAATAAATCGTTCAGCAAAAGATGACGTTATTGTATGATGTGAATTTTAAGTAGTTAGAAATAGAAGAATTAAATAAAGCAATACCTATACAATTGTTATTATTCTATTTAGTTTCTTCAAAGAGGTTTTGATGTCTATATGAATATATATCAAACTGAAAGTAGAACTGTGTTTTTATGTTTTTCTATTGCATCTTCGCAAAAGCTCAAGATATACAGTAACATTTTTTGTCGATAGAACAAAATGAGTGTAGAGAATTTACATGGCAACTTTAGGTACATTTATAAAATTTATATACTATTCATATTTTACTTCATGAGAGACTGATTCTAACATGTTTTTTGTATTACAAATATGAATTATATAAAATGATTTGAAACTGGTTATTTTTTTTTATCAAATGACTTTTGCAATTGACCTTTTGGTTGTTATGTTTTGATTAGGTCAGCAGATCCCACTGGTTTTAATTCTAATATGATCAATCCTAATAACTATAGGAAAGCCATCCAGATCAATCAAAGAACTTTAAGCCAGACGAGTCATCTATCTATAACCACAATTATTCTTCTGAAAAGCATAGATGGTCAGTTTAGAAACTTAAAAAGTGTTGAGTATATATTTACCTTACCGAGGCTATTTACGAATAGTACTACATATCGTAAACTAATTCGAAGGTTAACAGTCTTTGTCTTATAACATATCAAGAACAAAATAAAACTCATATTAAGAAAGTTGCTGCAATCGTCTAATATATACTTAGGTGATTCCAAAAATAGTGGCAGCAATACATTAATTCCTTATAAAAAGTGTTAAGAAGCTTTATCTTTATACAGTATGATAGAGGAAAAACAGTTCTATTTTTCCATGTTAGCTGAACATAATTCAACTAATGTCATAATTATGGAACTTTAATAAAATATGTTTTACTCGCATATACCATGACAATATTAGCGTCCATTTAAATAATGAACGGTTGAACATTTTTTGAATAACTTTTGATAGAAACAAGATAGAGCACTGCGACTTTCACCGTTGGAAAGATAAGATGAACGCGCATCGAATCATATATAAAATGTTTTTCCCATATAACCCTGATACGGTTTTTAGCTGCTATTTTTAAGAAAAAAAGTATCTAGTGATCTGTTTACAGTGAATTTCAATAATCAAATATACATTCAAACTACTAATTAAAAATCTACAAACTGTAAAACGCCGAGATGAATAATATGTATTCTAATCCAGTCTTTAATGCAATATTCTAGCGATTTCTGCAAAAAACAGAAAATTTCATGTTTGTGTTTTCTGGTTTTTTTAATATCAAGAACATTGTCTTCGAAAGTTAAAAAATGAAATAAAAATACTTCAGAAATCAGTAGTAGAAACTTTTGTAATACACGATCTGACGCATCTTTATTTCCTCTTTCCTGCGGTCAAAACTATAGTTTTCTATCTTGTTTGTATCAAGATTTATTCAAAAAATATCTACTAACATTCATGTTATTGCAATACATCCGAGAAAGACAGATCTTATTGAAATTTTATTGTTATAATATTGGTTAAAGTGTGATCAACTAGCATAAAAAAATAGAGCATTCTTTTCTCTATCAAACGGCACAGAAAAAAAGGTTATTTATATTTTTGTTTTAAGAAATCAAAGCATCACTATCACTACATTTTAAATGACCTAACTATCTGGATTCTTATACACTGAAATACAAAATGGGAAAGCTCTTATGTTTGCTGATAAAAAAGAGGTATTCTCAACAAAGCTTTGAAATAATATTAGATGCAATATTTGAATATTTCGTATATACAGAATTGATAATATTTAAGTTGAACGTTATTTTAAAGTATGGCAGATGAATATGTATCGTAGAGTACAATTGAAAAATCTAGACGCCTAGAAATCAGAATATTTCTAAAATACAAGTTTTCAACTGAATTTCTTATACTGATACTTCAGAAAGTATATGATGTCTCGTCATTCCTTAAAAATTCAGTATGGGAACGATCTCTTTATATTAGACTCCATACTTGTTGAGCTCTAAAAAACGGTACATACCCGATTGAAATCAGAGCGTAAGATCGGTAGACTATCCGTCCTTAGTCATGTTCAATGCTACAACTAGACAAGCTAGTTTATCAATCTTTTATCTCATTCAATCATATAAGTAATTTGTAAGCATCATACTCATTCAACCTATAGAGTTGATATATATATAAAATAAATGTTGTAAATTAGTTCAACGTATATTTAATAATAACTATTTATAATAAATATGTTTATTTAAAAACGAAAACTAAATTTACGACATAAACAATCAAATAACTTTTAATAACCAAAATAAATTCGTTCTTTGCATACATGATCAACAGCTTGATTAATAGTAAAATCATTCAAACCAATTTCACATAAATTTGCCATAATATAAAGTTTATTAAGAACAAATTCATTCTAAATAAATAATAAATAAATAACGAAATTTCCAAAAAAAAAGGTATAAACAAACCTGAAGGTCAAAACATTTTTTATGAATATATTGTGTTACAGATATATAACAATCATGTTGTGTCAATTTCATACGTTTTTCTATAACCATATCTAAATAATTTCCACGATTTAATGATAATGCTGTTGATGCTATTTGATAAATATTATTAAAAATTATATTTCGATCCTAAATGAAAATAATTATATATATATTTGTTTTAAAACAATGAAAAATAATTAAACAAACATTAATTAATTGAGCAAGTTCATTTTCTAATTCATTTTTTTCATTTGAATTTTCTTTAACAATTGCTAAACGATGTTTAACAATTTCAATACGAACATCTTCAACAGGTACAGCATCACGCTATATAAAATAATAATAATAATAATTAATGATTAAAAATATTTTTATATCTTACTCGAAGTAAACTATTATAACGATCAATAAAAACATTATATTTTGATATATTCGATTTTTTTGCACTTTGAAATTCACTTACATTATGAGATTTAGCTAAATTCTAATTAAAAATAAAAAGAATTATATAAACAAAACTAAAATAATATTTTTTTACAAGATCTCCATATTGCATAACATGACTTGTATTTGTTTTCTTTTGTGTTATTAAATATTGTTGATATAATGTTTCGTTATCAAGTTGTTCAACATCCGAATCTTCCATCCATACAACTGAATAAACATCACCTAAATAGGTTCCACGTACTAAATCATGGTAACAAGCATAGGATGATTCTTGAGCATTTGCTGCTGTTGTTCCATAAACATTTATTTTATCTGATAAAATATCTTCAAGCATTGAACCAGATTCACAAGCTTCAATATAAATAACCATCTATAATAAGTAAATTTTATTTTCTATTCGATTTTAATATATATAAATTACTTGTTTATATTTCTTTTGATTATACATTGTAGTAATTGTTTTATTCAAATCTTTAGCATAGAGCTAAAAACCCAAAAATATATTGTTACTTTTAAGAAATGATTCCAGTATATAAAACATACCACACCTTCTGGAAATGCAACTAAGCCTTTGTGAAAGAAAAAGTAATGTCTACATTAGAATAAAAAATAAATAAAAAATCTAACTTACCAACAGCACCATGATCAGTATAATAAATAAAAACATTATCATCAGGACCACTATAAACAAATATATATATAAAAGAATCTACAAAATTTCTATTATTTTCTACCTTTCAAGCACTTTTCCACTACCTACACCTTGCATTGCTTCTTTATTACCAAGTAAAACATTAATAAAATTATCAGGTGTTACATCCTATTTATAAAATATCAATAAAATAATAAAGTATCAGATTTTGTTACTTTGCCAGTATAATCATGAGGTACTCCATGATAAACATCTTCTCCTTTAGGATGATTAATAATAATACCTTTTGTTGGATTTCTAAATATCAAAACAAAAAAATAAATAAATTGAAAATATTTTATTTAATAAAAATATATAACTTACCTCCAATGATGTGCTAAATCATCATACATCATAACAATAATATTTGAATCTGGAATACCATTTTTATGTAATATTTGATAAGCATGACATACATCAGCTTGATGACGATAGTTCACCCAATCACGAGAACCAGCAACGAGTACTGCCCAATTAGCTGCCCAACTACTATTATTACCGAGTAACACTATACTTAAAACAAAGAATAATAGTGTTCGATACATTGTATGTTGATGGAATAAGAAAAAAACTAAATGCTACCAAATAATCTGTCTTACAGCTTAATTTATATTAAATTTTTCATGATGATAGTATGCAGTTAACAATAGTTTTAAATAATGATATTGCATTTTGTATATGAGAAAGATAACATAACTTATTTTTAACTATGATGTGAATGATAAAAGCATGAGATCAAATGCACATGTATAAAGTACTGACAAAGAATAAAAGAAAAAATCAGAAGTTTTAAATTATTATATTTTAAATTATATAACAGTACATTATCATAAACAATACATTTTTTTAAACCAATTTTTATCATCATACTACTAATATATTCAATAAAATCGGAATTGAACGTTTAAAATCTTTCATATGTAAATAAAAGAATAATGATACATCAATCGATTAAATATAGTTGAGATAATGATATTTAGTAGAATATTGTTGCTGCTTGTTTAATTGATGACTAAATAAAAATTGACGAAAATTATGTTTTTTGAGTAACTTATAGAAATTCAAATATTTAACAATTGCTGATATATCTGATTGTATTTCTTAATATATTAATTTGGTTGATACTTCTCTATTATCAATCGAAAAGAATTTGATTTTGTTCGATATTCATATACAAATGAGAATGTATCTTCTTCAACCGTTTTAAAGATAATGTAAGTTATTAAATTGCAATCTAACTTAAACTTTCTTACACGAACTAAAATGTACCTAATCATCGCTAAAATTCGTAATTAACTAACTTCATCTCTTTATTCTAGTTGATTTTTCATGTTAAAAATCCATCCCGGTAGATATTTGAAATGATGTTGTTTGTAAAACAAAAAGCAGCAAGTAAATATTTTTTATGATTCATTAGAATATCTAAAGTTGATAAGATAGGCCATGATTGAGTATAAATCTTTCACCAATATTTGGCATCTTCACAGCAAATATTATAATTTTTTTTAAAGTTTGTGGTAATAATTGTTCTAATAAATAAAACTGAAGAATCAAAATTGTTTATGTTATATTGATCCATTTAATTCATTAATGACATTCGAAAAAAGGTTTTAAAAAATCAACAGAAAATATTTCACTGATAGGTTTTTTCTGCTGATATTTTAACTAATTTTTCTCCGATATTTGTTGCTCCTTTACTTCAAAAGATCACATACATAACAAAGAAAAGTTAAAGTTATTGTTATAGAAGTATTTTTTTTCAAAGCATATTTTAATCTGAAAATAGCGATAGTATACTGATATATACTAAATATACACATAGATTAGATTGTATGGCCTTTTAATTATTAGATAGTTGTTAAATTTCTCCACGTATATACTTTCGGTGGAACTCATCTTTCTGATCGATTGTGATTATGAATTTGACTAAAAGACTTAACTCAAAAGGACTCTCTATATAGTAAAAGATACCGTACAATGATTAAAAAAAAATGTATATAGACAGAACTGTGATTTATATTACAAAAAAAAGTACATTGAATTACTAAAGATAAAGATGAATTTTGAATAGATCAATTTTTTCATAATATTCGATTGATAAGAAATTTTTCTCATTTTTTGAGAATTTTCTTTTTATTTGTTAATACCAAGAATACAACTAGCTTTCAACAATACATGTTCCATTGCTATCTCTGACTTGTCCCCAACGCTTTGGTACAGAAAGGATCGCGCGTTCGTAGAAGTTCTGCAACTCTTAGCCGAAAAAGTTGAGGAGATCCATTTCCAGGTTGTTTCCGTCGTCAAACTTTTCCTCCTTCAAATGGTTAGAAAGAGAACGCAACAAATGATATTCCGTAGGAGCCAAGTCTGGGGAATAAGATGGATGTAGAACCGTAACCTATTCTAGCTCCAATAATTTTTCACGCGTTAATTTTGCAATATAAGATTTCGCATTGCCATGCAAAAAATAAATTCTATCCGGTTTCTTCTGGAGTTTTGCTGCAGCCTAGTCTGGTTCTTAGCAATAGAGATCAGCAGTGATAATGCAATTAGTTGGAAGAAGTTCCTAATGAATAATCCCTCTTACTTCCCACCAAACGCTCAGTATAATTTTCTGTTGGTCAAGATCATCTTTCAGTATTGTTACATCTTTTTGTCCAACTTCCAGCCATTGCAGCTTGCGCGTGTAATTAACATACAACACCTACTTTTCATCGTCGGTAATAAGATTGTAAAGCCATTGGTAGTTGCGATGAGACATCATTAATCCTATGCAAGCATTAACTCTGTGTTGAAGCTGATGTGATGACAAATTTTATGGTATCCAAACTTCATACTTCTTCGTTTTGCCTAACTCGTACAGACGTGTTTCTACTGTAATATGAGAGCACCCAAGACGCTCTGCTAAGCATCATGTAGTCAATCTAGGATCTTCTTCGATAAGCTCCTTCAAGAGACCCCTATTCACCTCTAGTAGTCTTCCAATATGAGATAAATCATCGAGTTCGAAGTTCCCGTTCTTCAACTGATTGAGCTAACATTTCGCTGTACGAATGGAGAGTGCATCCTTGCCTATCGTATAACATATATTCCTTATTGGTTCTATTGTCTTATGACTCAGATGGAGCTTATGAAGCAGAAGCACTCGGAGTTCTCTACGAGATATCTTAATTTCTAATTTGAGATCAGCATGTATATCAATAGTTTTATTGTTGTTCGAAAGATATTTACACTCTCTTTATATACTCTTAGTATGAAAACTTTCAGAACTTTCTTGACTGCTTATCACGACTAAATTTTAAGACTTATATCTAAATTCAGATTTGACTCCGACCAACAAAAAAAATTTCAAATCCAAGCTCGAAATTATATAAATGATGTGTTCTAATAACAAATCAAAATTACAGATTATTTTTTTTTAATTTTTATAAAATAAATTTTGTTTTGTTGCGATTATAGGCCTTCTGATTGTTGTTGACGTTGTTGTGATAGTAGTAGAGATAGGTATTTAAACACTATAATTATATTCTTCTTCACTTTTTTTTTCTAAACATGATATTTAGAGTAATTACAAAGTAGTTACATTATTCTCCCAATATTCCTCTTCGGTATTGACTATTCGGTTAGGTATCCATCTTGGCAAACAAACGTCTTCTATAGATCTCGAAAAAAATCTCTGAATATAATCGTAATGTGTTGCTTTTATGATTACTAAGTCTTAGTTATAATGATTGTTTGCACGGAGATCGTTCATTGTGAAGAAAAGAAATGAATTCATTTAACAAGAATTATAAGCAAGTGAACTAGTGCTATTTATGAAAATTTATTTTTTAAAGCATATATTGAAGCAGAAAAGCTAAATGCTATGTTTTTTTTTCAATCAATAAGTGTAATCTTGAGCATTTGTACTGCATGTCGTTGAATATTTGGTGATGTGTAACCACCATAAAACATTCCCACATCCTGATGAGTCCATAAATCGCGTACCCGAGCCCATTGATTAGCAGGCCAACCTAGATCAGTCCATTTGACTGTAATTACTTCACTACTAGTACTATTACGATTGAGTAAAAGAACAGCTTGAGAACCATCGGAAAGTGGTCCCGCCCATATTTCAATAACTTGTGGAGCACTCAAGCATTGGTTAGTATCAATGTTTCTTAATGAACCATCGATTTCATTCCATATCCATGCTTGTTTATGGCAAGAAGAGATATTGACAAAATGTCTATCCCGATTATGGACATTTAAACTAAAAATAAAATTTGGGTTTCATTTTTAATAATTCACCAATACTTTACGGAATATAACTCACCATTTTTTATTTAATTGAGAGACAATTATATGTTTCTCAGTATCCATGATCCACTGTTGATTTTTACCATGGCATGGTGCTTTTGAATGATCGATATAACATGAAGTAATGACAAGATTGGTGTCCTCATCAGAATCACATTTGTCAATTGTTAAACATTGCCCATTAGCAGTTAATCGAATAGTACCATCATGTGGATTATATATCCACTTTTTGGTCTGCTGTATCGGTTCAAATGGCAAACAATTAGTTGTCAGTACTGTGCTTAAAGCGTATGGTGATTGTGACGATGAAACAACAATCTTTTTGCCTTGTATACCTAATGGATCTTGATTAATAGCAATTACTTCACGATTTAAATAAATATTCAGAGTAACTTGGCTCATATTAGTCACATCACCTCCAATCAAAAGTGGAGCTTTACTAATAGCCCAAAGAGAGAAATAAGAAGTATATTCCACATCTGTCATACCACCATTTCCTATTCGCAACACTATAAGAAAAAAAATCCAACGCATCTAAATATGAATGATAATAAAAAAGAACATATTTACTATCAGGATCATTCCAACCACCAGGTCCTGCTTTGTCAGCAAATTGATTATTCTAAATAAAATTAAAAAGAACTTTATCTAAATATGAAAAATTTCGTATCTTACGATATCCATAGTGCCGATCATCGAATTCCAATTATCTGAAATATCATCAGTTGTTCGCCAACTATTGCCTACATTTGCTGCCCACAAGGCAGGTGTGTCGACGCCCCATTCTATTCGAATATAGTAAAAGAAAAATTATGACTTTACCACTCCTTTATTAAACATATATATACCACATAAAGAGTAAAAGATTGGTCGACCAGTAGCATTCAAAGCATCACGCATTACTGGATATCGTACTTCAGGTTTACTTCCATCTGTATTGCAATTGTCATACTTCAAATAGTCGACACCCCACGAAGCATATGTATTAGCATCTTTTGTTTCATAGCCTAATGAACCAGGACGACCAGCGCATGTTTTATATCCAGCATCTAATTAACGAATGAAATACAAAACAATTGAACAAAAAAAATATTTTTTTTAATGATAATTGTACCGGAATATAGACCAAATTTAAGTTTACGTGAATGAACATAATCAACTAGAGCTTTCATACCACTTGGAAATGCTACTGGATCAACCTGAATAATACCATCAGCATCTCGACTAACCTGCCAACAATCATCAAGATTAACTATATGAATAAAAAACATGTAAAAGGAAACATAATAAGAATGTCAATCAATATTAAAACAAACCATATTCGTAGCCAGCCGCAGCGAGACCACTGGAGATAATTATATCAACTGTTTGCTGTATCCTTTTTTCATTATAATTACACCAAAAATTGTACCAACTATTCCAGCCTGAAATAAAATAAACAATTGTAAAACATTTATTTAGGAATGAGAAGTATAGCAGTTACTCATTCACTCACTCAATGCTAGTCACTTTTTTTTCGTTCTGTCATTTGAATAGCAGGATACCAAGGAAAATTCGTTCGTTCTTTATCCGCACAATGTTATGTGCCAAGAATATGTCACGAAAGAATAAAATTTCTCTTACGTTCTGCCTATTCCAATGACAACGAAAACACTGACTCCAAGTGAGTGAGTGATTGAGTACTATTTTTTCTATCTCTATTTTATTTCAAGTACCCATTTGTGGTGTTCTTCCAACGCCATTATTGAGACCTTTAGACAGACCCAATAACATAAAAAGAAGCAAAAGCCTTGATAACATTTTCATTTACCACTTTCGAAAAGAAAGAGGTGTGCACAAACGTTGAGTTATCTTTTGTTTTCTTAATGCAAACAAAGATTACTAATCGATATGAAGTTACTACGAACGCCAATAGTATGCAAGATGCAAACATCCAATTAAAATACAATCAATAATTTACCTATATTGGTCCAATTTTCACTACTAAAAACCTACACCATCCGCAAAGTTTTTCACATGGAAAAAAATTATAAATACACTACATGGTCAATTTTACCATTACAATAACCATTCATAATAAAAGACCTATATCTTAGTCAAAATTTCTCGAAAACTTATGGTTTTCTTTGTAAACATCTTGTAATGTATCTTCATATGTTTGCTCAGAAAGAATGAGGAATTCAAAGGATAGCTCGTGAAATTCTGCAACGGTTGATTTATGTGTAATGTTTCGACAGACATATAGAGATGGAAGGCTATTACAGAAACGAGTACCGTCGTGGAAGAAAAGAGATTATGGGTATGTTCCTGTTAATACTTTGTCTGTTCGGATTTTTATTAGACGTCACTGTTTGTAGTTGATGTATCTGAAGATTTTGCGTCGATCACAGGCTTTGAGTAGCAGTGCAATAGAAAGAACTGGGAATTTCCTATATTGATGTTATAGTCTAAGCAGACCGCATCTTGAGCTTTCTCGTTAATTTTCATACGATGATCCATATCAGAAGTCATCACGTGCGTGATAAAAAATTGTGCTATAATAGCTTCACATGAATAGATTACTATTTTACCAGTAATTCTTTCTATATTGATATCGGTACTCGTTTAGTACGTGCCTTACCTCTTCCTTACCTTCACTATTATTCTACTGTCTTTCAATAATAGAAGTTTAAATTAAGAAATCAACATTTTGTATTTATTGATTTTGAACTGTTTCAATCAGTCATTTTGTTAATATTCATCATTGATAATATGAGAAACTATATAATCACAGCGTCCCAGGCCAAAACCGCCCGGTCGTAAACGGTCGCGCGCAGAGAAATACGCCTGTATACCACCGTTTTTTGCCGTATCACCTGTCTCAGTATTACGATCGTATATCTCCGTGTCGTATACGAAGAAATACGACGATATACAGAGGAAAACACGCTCGTTTACACACGTGTACGGACTCCATATTCGTCAACCTGGGCATGTTCGCAAATGAGAAGTTATGATATCATATTATCATCCACTATTCAATCAGATTTAAATAACAACAATTCCATTTTTTCATTAAAGATGATGATCGAAAAGAAGAAAAATATATTATAAAAATGACTTTTAAATAAATATGTGAGATAAATGTATAATAATTCACTGATTAAAAAAACGTGTGAATGATACATCATTGTTTATTGTAATCGTCACTCATATTTCCTTATTGAAGATTTTCGAACAAACAATCAAAATTATTTTTTCTCCAAATCAAATCATGACTAGTTTTATTTCACATATGAACAAGAAAAAATCTTAATAACACAAAAGAGTGAATACAGTTTACGTTTCATAAAATAAATCATTGGTGAGAAATTGTTTTTATAAATCTTCTTCACATGAATAATAACGATCTTCCTCATTCATTGATGACGCTTCAGGTTTTTTGATTACCTCTTGTTTTTTGTAACCAGTAACACAAGTGAACAATATGCTGCGAGGCATTGTGATCTAAAAGATTAAAATCGACGAGTACAATATGCATGGAAAGGAACTACAAAACAACAATAAGTAGCGGTAAGAATTAAAAGTAGTTATTCTATTTATGGTTTCTTCACTATTATATATAATTACGTTCACAAATATGTAAACCATTCGTTTTCGTCATTATCTCGTTATGTCTATGCATTAATAGTTTGTCAATCAAATAAATCGGACAGTGAGTTCTTCTTCTATAAAAGCAATAGTTTCTGAGTATATTTGAAAATATTTTTGTGCCATTTTTAATCAACAAATAGTTCATTAGATATCCAAAATCTGTGTTCATTTGTCGTTGTTATTACATTTTACAAGAGATGCCGCTTTGATACTCCTTTGGCTATATGATGTTCAAACATTGTATTATAGAAAAAAGCATATAGAAAAAAAAAGAAATTCACCGGTAAATAAGAAAGTCTTATAATTATCATAAACAAAAATAAGATTTTCCTATTCTAATTTTTTACACGAAATAGTATCATTATTCTACTGTGCACTATAGTCGTATCAACATTGATGAACAAATCTTGTTTTCTGTTTACATGACTTTTTGAACGAGAAAATATGGCCATGATAATGCTTGGCAATAATTGTTGGTGATGCCATGATACTTTATTGCTAGTCAGTAGCAAGAGTGATACGAATGTAGCGTTTTTTAAGTATAAGATGAAAATAGCTCTACATGTACATATATATATATATAATCTTGAATGCTGCTGACCTCCGTCTATCGCCATTATCCAATCTGCCACCAATTAAGTGAATTCGAAGAATGTGCACCCGTCAGAGAACCGAAAGAAAGACATTTTTGAGTTTTTTAATGTTTAGAAAAGGAAATGTTGTTGTACCAATAGGCACACTACTACATGATATCACTCTTATGTGATATTACTCTTACAAAATATCAAGCTCAACGATCAACTGTATGAATAGGAGTGATGTGCTTTATTAAGAGATATTCGTATATTGATGTTGCGTATATTCAGCTTCTTATCCTTTTCTTTTGTTTAGTACATTTCTCTCTCGCTTTCGTGTTCTCCTATATAATGTTGTGTTTCATATGACGTGAATACGGTTAGATAATTTGGTATTGAAGTGAATATTCATATGGTGACGATACTAGTAACGCTACCTCTCCAGTTCGTCATTGTGATCATAGCAAAAGAAATGGTGCAGCAATAACGAAACAATCTATGCATTCTATATCTTTCATTGCAATTGTAACTAATATAAGTCTAATATACAAGTAACGGTCGTCAAGGACAATTTGCTTGACTCTCAATTGAATTCATTCTTTTCATTTTCAGCATCATTCTTAGATATATTATTGATAAGTCTGACCATATAGGTAACTCACTCAAAGCAAATCTTTTACATTTCACGATTTCGAAAAATCAAGACTGTAATTTATGTGTTCGACGAATATGCACGGCTGCCGATCGTCTAGTTGTAGGTGACATTTCCTCAGTCTATAAAGAGAATTAGTTAAGAATTTATATGCATCACTTAGACTCCATTTCTACCACACCTTTTTAAACTTTGAGTTCAAAAGCTTTTGCCAATCAAAAGAGTCTTCGTCAAAACATCTCCAATGCACTCATTGACAAGTATTTTACACAATAGTGCACTTACTAATTATATAAAGGAATTTTTTAGCGTCTTCTACTGAACATAGCGCGCAGTCAATCGTTGGCCTTCCTATCATCCGCCACTTCCGACTGCTCACCTTTCCGAGTTGTGTAGATCTGGCTCAATCTAGTACCGTGCTTTCTTGCTCATGATATCTTCGAAAAATACCAGGTTTGGAAACAAATGCAACGTCTATTACAAGAACTAGATAAATCAATATGACGGGTTACAGATAGTAACAATAAAATCTATTCTTCGAAACGCTTAGTGTTCGTCATACCCAATAGTTTTTACCGTTTTGATCATGACAGTTGACTCAACGAATACGTTCGCTAAGCCTGCCAAGATTCTTTGTTACAATACCTATTACGCAAGGTTGTCTCTCAGCTTCCGGTCATTGTAGTTACTGAGTTTTCACGTTTATCCAATCTATCCACCAAATTTATTACCTCTGGAACTATCCAATGAAACGACATACTCTCTTTGAAAAATTTTGCATAACGTATTCGCTTTACTCTGGTAAGAGTTAATATAAGACCATGTCTTTTTCGCCCTGTAACAAACAAATGCAGTTGTTCTGTATGACCCACTGCCCCTCAGTCAAGAGAACATGTAAGATGAAAATACTTCTAAAAAGAGCATGTCTTTTTTTTTATTTTGAATAAACCTGTTCTTCTTATATATATAGAAGACCTATATATTTGTTCTTGAATTGTTCTTTTTTTGTTTTAGATAGAGAACACAAGTGAAATTTCGTCATGAATCGACTGTTATGTACAATACGTGTATTATCTCTAATCATAGTAAGACATTATGAGCTGAAGAAAAAATCAAATATTTCATCTACGCTTTCTTTTCTTTATTTTAGACTGCGTGAAAAAATTTGTCCATTTTACAAATAATTTATTTGTTTCTTTGATTTCTGTAATAAATTCGTTTTAAAACACATGGGTTAAATCAGAGAGATTTAAATATGTGTAGAAATACGGGAAAGAAAAAGGTTCAACTTTAATAAAGTCAAAAAAAATTGATTTCTATTCAGACAGAAATAAAGATTACGATCGACATCTTCTTTCCAGAAGGACGCTCAAGCATGTTCCATAAAGACAGTTCTTCTGTACACGAAGAAGAAGATTTATTTCATCAATGCGAAATTCTCATCAAAGAACCGATTAGAATTAGAACCAATAACTGACCGACAAAGAGAATGCGCGAATACAAATGAATATTTGTATGAAAATCAAGGTTAAGTTGACAACAGATGGTTAGCATGCTGTTGTATATTCTGAAAAAATATTCACTATTAACATCAGATAATTATTTAGATTTTTTTTAAAACTAAAGTTGGATATTTCAATGTAACTATCGATCAATTAGCTTATCATCATCTGAACAACGCCCCGATGATAGTCAAGTTTTTTTTATTACTTCATCGATTGATCGTGCAAAAGTTAAACAGCTCTATACATACACTCAGTTTCTTACACTCTTTCGAGCAATGTAATTTTTATCAACTTTGCACAAGATCAAAAAATCTAAACCAGTTAAAGCTCATACCTTCCACTCTTTATTAACCTGTGTCAATGAACATGAATAAAATAAACATTAAAAAATTCTTGTAACCTTGTGAATATTTTTCTTGAGCACTTTATCGATAAAAAAAAAACAATATATAACAACGAAAAATTCGAATCGTGCATCTGTATATTAATCTTATAACTTTTAGTCAATGAGTGACAGAAAAACTAACGGGAACAAAAAAATTGATAGTTAAGAGATAGTCCATTGCTCACTCGAGAAATCGCGTTATATGAAAAATTTTGATCTACCTTTCTGACCGTTGCAAATGAAAGAGCATTTTAAAAAACCTATCAATCCAAAGTTTTAGCCTTCGGTCAATCATTTTTCAAAATTTTGTGCTTATTTTTAGTGTTTTGATGGGAAAAAAATATCAAAAAGCATACAAATCAACAATAGTTTCTGGTAGATCCGATAGAGCAGAATAAATTGTAGAAGATACACTTAAAAAAACATTAAAAAAATTTGCGCCTAATGCCTTAATTTAGCCGAAAAGATAAATGAATGTTACTTTTATATAACACCTTTTTTTATAGTTTTTTTGAAATTTTTCAATGAAACGAGCGACACCTCTATAAATTTTCAAGAGCAGTGGTATGAACGCTTCTCGCATAGTGTTTCCTGGTGGTCGATTATGTATCGAGATTATGCTGCTATGAAGTGACTTATTTAATCAGCTAGCTCTTCATCTACGTAAAACTAGTGTTTGTACGAAACATAACGAATTTTTACTTAAGGAATTTCGAGTATCCATGTGTTGAACTAGTTTTGTGTCTATATTATGTTTTGAAAAAATTAGTACCTAGCATTACTGCGTAAAATAGACTCGCGTCTATAGAGCTTACTTTACATGAACAATTACGTACAAGTTCAGCATTCTTATGAAAAATTAATCTGCTATTGAAGTTGAGGAAAATTCATGTAATGTGTTGATACGATGAGACATATTCTTTTTATCGAATATTTTGAACAACATACTCTTCTGATAGACTAGAGTCAATGTGTATCAATCTCCTCTTAGTTTACTAGTAACTAACTTGAATATGACACCATCAAAGCGAAAATTATCATCGCATGAAAACAAAAATTTATCGCATACAAGAAAATCACACACATTTCCACGTAAAACGAAACAATGAAGACTAATAATTTTTTTTCAAAAAGTAAACATTATATTACCGTTTCACTACTGAAACACGTAGTGAAAAAAGAAAGATAGAGACAATGAACAGTTCGAATCTTTTGTATAAATGATATTACATAATATTGAATAGAGCAGGTTTATAGAAAGTATAATCATGATCATCTTTATATATAAGATTTTATTAGATTAAATGTCAAACTAACATGACAAACGAATTCTAGATATCCTCTAGAGTTTACTTTTCAGCTTCAGAAAAAAATCATAGTCATATTGTCGTTTCATTGAAAAATTTCAAAAAAACTATAAAAAAAGGTGTTATATAAAAGTAACATTCATTTATCTTTTCGGCTAAATTAAAGCATTATGTGCAAATTCTTTTAGTAATTTTTTAAGTGTATCTTCTACAATTTTTCTGCTCTATCGAATCGACAGGAAACTAGTGTCGATTCGTATACTTTTTGATATTTTTTTGGCATCATTTTGCATACATTGATCCTCCACATAGTTATGTTTAAAATTTAGTTTAAAGAAAATCTAAATATAAATTTTTGAAGAGTGAAACTTGATCTATCTTTTGGGATATAATTGAATTTGTTTCGATTGACTTTTAAGAAAAAAAATAATGAAATACTGAAAATCGAAGGAGTATAATCATTATTTTAGAAGTTTATGGAGATACTTTCAATGTTTCGTTCATAAATATTCAAAAATGATTCGTCGAAGGCTAAAACTTTAGATTTATAGGTTTTTTTAAATGCTCTTTCATTTGCAATGGTCAAAAAGGTAGATCAAAATTTTTCATATGACGCCCTACTGTGAAAATGCTCGATTCAGTCATGGACCGTCTCTTAAAATCTTAATTTTTTTGCATGCTAAAATGGTTTGTTCTTATATTATAACAATATTGTATCTTTCGATTATAGTATGAATTGAATTGACATGATTTTTATTATATTCCGAAATTTTACTTGCTTCATATATTTACTCTTCTTCCTTTCATTTACATTTTTTCAATTGAATTTAGTTCGTATCACTTTTTTTGTAATTTTCCATTTGTAATAATGGCTCAAAGTACAAGTATGTTTACTTCCAATCTTCAAATGAATTAGTAAGTGTGACGATTGTAATGCACTAGTTCCTTCAAATAAAATGAACAGAATAGAAGTCATTTTTTAAAAATGAGATTTTACGTGATGTTTTAAAGCAAGAAAAATATATATATAAACTATCTACTTTGTAAGTTACAAAAGAATGAGAAAAAAAACATGTACAAAGTTAACTAAGGAAAAATACAATTATTTTAATTGTCTCGCAAATACTTTAAACTTCATTACACTATGAAGTTATTTTAGTAATTTAGAATTTTGTTGAAAAATCACTTAGGTAAGAATTTTACTATTTCTTCTGTTTGTACTTGTTCCACACTTACTCTCAGAAGATATACTCTCATTTCGTATTCATAAATATCAAAGAAATTGTTTAACTCAAATGTAATGTCAAACAGATAGTTTTCATCAACTAATGTCTCATTGTGAACTGTTTACCAATACATCAAACTAAAATAATAATATGTTCGTTCAGGCAGACATACTTACCATGATTGTCATTAGTGATACACGAATACTATATGGTTCATATGAATAAAACGTACTTTTAGATAAAAATATCCTGAATATTCGTAATAATGTATATTCAATGAGGAGACCTATTGCTCTAAATCGATCAAGTAGCATATCTATATCTAATAAAAAAATGTAAAATTATGTACAGTAATGACTACAAATATGCTCTTTTTTATTTAAGAGATAACTCAGTAAATTGTCATATCTTTAACTAGTGTTTATATAGCATGTTAACCAATGTTAGGAGTAGCGATTAAACAAAATAATAAAGAGTATCTTGATACTTAGGGCATACCAAAAGTAGTGAGGGAAGTACTTTTTTCCTTAGGCAGAGGTCTAAAAAAATTTCTTTTTTCACCAATCGATAGAGCGTGTTTCGCTCTATCTTTCTATGCTATCTGATCACTATTCAGTTGATCTTATAATAATAAAATTTCGATAAGAACTATTTTCATTGAAAATTAGCTGGTAGCATTTAGATCATAACGGACATGGCATTATAAAAATGGGACACTTTTGTATTTCATTTTATCATCACTCAACGCGTTGTATTAGAAAAACAGAATATATCAGAAGATGCAGCGTGAAAAGCTATACAATTTATAAAGGATCGCTTATTCTATAGTTGCACTTTATGTTTGCAGAATGGACAAAATTCTGAGCGATCAATTTTGACGTTGCAAAACAAGATTGACTTTTTTAGTAAATGACGAATTCGGTTTTTTTTATCTTATTTTTTTATAATTGTTCTCTCTAAATTGTAGAGCTTTTCACGCTGTATCTTGCAGTATATTTTGTTTCTTTAAATAAAACATCTTAGGTAATAAAAAAGATGAGATAGGGGAAATCGAATGCATTTTTTACTAAAAAACAATCTCGTTTCCGCAATATCGAAATTTGGTCGTTTAGAGTTTTGTTCGTTTTGAAAACAAAAAGTGCAACTATAGAATAATCGATCCTTTATAAATTGTAGAGCTTTTCACGCTGCATCTTCTGATATATTCTGTTTTTCTAATACAACGTATTAAGTGATAATAAAGTAGAATGCGAAAGTGCCACACTCATTATGATCTAATGCTACCAGCTGATTTTCAATGAAAATAGTTCTTATCGAAATTTTATTATTATAAGATCAACTGAATAGTGATCAAATAGCATAGAAAGATAGAGCGAAACACGCTCTCTCGACTGGTAAAAAAAGAAATTTTTTTAGACCTCTGCCTAAAGAAAAAAGTACTTCCCTCACTACTTTTGGTATGCCCTAAGTAATTTGTTATTCTTTTTTTAGTTCCTCAATCTATTGAATAGACCATACAATAGGTCAATACAGTACGTACTGAACATTCCACGTTATTGCAAGCTACTACTGCCTCTGATAACACATTAATAACACCAGCAGGACGAGATACAAATAAATTTTTTCGAGTTTTTAATAATGTCTATTGTGTATTGTATATTTTATTTCAGTTCCAAAAGTTACATAGTATTTTGAAAACAAGTTGAATAATTCAACAGACTCGTTCGATCGAAATGATTGTGACAAGTGTCTAAATTTGTTGCAGACGTAACGACAAACGGCTATTGTTTATACTATACGCATATTATTTTCAGTCAATGTATGCGAGTAGGAATTGGCGGAATTTGCGTTTTAAACTTGGTGCTCCGTAATGATAATCATCTAGGTTCTTGAATTTTACTTATCAATGTTTGATCTCATATTGCTTATGTTTATGATATGACAGCACGAACGATTTCGACCCATTTCAATGGAACTTTAAATCTAACAAGCACTAATTACGAATCATACGTCGGAGCGTCGACTTTTATGCAAATTGGGAATATCAATAATATTGGTAATATTTATTTCGATGATTGTATCGATGAAATATTCTTGTATCCATTTTATCTTAAGGTTAGTAGAATAGCTGTAACTATTGTACTAGGTTAAACTATCAATGGCATTATAAACTTTTTTAAATTCATATATGCTAAAAGATGTATATTAATCTCAAAAATTTACTAAAAATGTTACTAATTCTGTTGAATCTACTTATTTTGAAAAGAAATTTTGTTTGCCTGAAAAAATGCTTCATTTATAACAAAAATTGCATCAATGTTGATATAATAATTCTCTATGAATTTTAATAAAATCTTTTCTGTCTATTTTAAAAGCTAATTTTATCATTACATACAAGAAAAAATTTAGTTTCTAAATCTTATCTCTGCATTATATTTTATATCAAATTATTCAGCAATAAATTCAAATATGTTAGAATTTAGATATTTTATTTGATCTATGTAATCTTATGCGATTATATCGAAATAATCGCATAAGACCAAAAGCAATAATTGCACCCATAAAACAACAAGTACTTCCAGTAATAACATTAAAAGCATATGAACTTTGTTCAATACCATTTAATAAATTCATTCCAAATATTCCTGCAATAAATGCACCCATACCAAAACCCATTGTAATAATATTAATTCTTATTTCAAATGAAAGTAGTTCATTTCTAACAGCATCTAACATAAATCCAGTAGCACTTTCAAGTGTATGTACTGAATCAGAAAGATCAGTTATTGATCGACGTACTTCAGCCATTTGTTTTGCACATGCTTCAAGTAATAGTTCAATTTGTATATGATCAGATATATCTCGTTTACGTGTATCAGTAAGATACATACCAATCATATCTTCATCATGTGCAAGTACATCAGCAATAGATTGATGTGCAAGATCAGAATTTCTTTTATATTTATCGATTTTTTCTTTAAGTAAAGCAAGTTCACGTAAACTTCCAATTGTAATACGAGAATAAGCACGTTCACGTACATTTTTAAATTCAATTAATAAATCATTTGTTTTTGTTTTTAAACCACGAGCAACTGCTTCTAAATTAATTTCAGTTAATCGAAATTCAAATGGTATCATATCAATATTAATTAATTTTTGTTTAATAAATCTTTCATTATAAAGTTCATGAATATATTTTATATTTTGATGATAACTTAATGCAATACGTTCCCAATGAACAGCATCTTTTAATCCAAATGGTTCAGTAATAACTTTATCAGCAGATGGAACAAAAAAAATACTTCGATCAAAATTTACTAAACTTCGAAGTCTTCGATATGAAAAACAAATAAATTTATTTTCACGTACATCAATTATTGGAACATTAATAAGAAGATCAGTATCTACTTTTTGTAAATCTCGTGGTTCAAGACCATATTCTTGACATATTTGTGCACGATCAAATGGACCTTGATAATTATTTAATGTACCATCTTTATTTAATATAAATATATCACAATTTAATTTATGAGAATAAATTGATATAAAATCTAATGATGATATAGATTCAGTTGATTGAAATCGAGATTTTGAGAGAAAATATTTTAATCCTAATGGATAATAAGAAGAGTTTTTAATTGATTGAAATAAATTTCTATGACAATTAATTGTATAGATTTTTTTTGATAGTAAAAATAAACAAAAACGCATGACAAACAATATATCTCTTGTCTTTTGTTATTCTATTGTATAAATTGTCCTAAATAAAGTAATGATGGGCAACTCTTCGTATTTTATCTTATCCTAGATATTGACAAGGTATGCAAGTAATATATAAGAAAAAGAAAGTAATAAGACAGATTGAGAGAAGAAGAAGAGAAGAGAACTGAAAATGTTTGCTAGATATGATCAAATAATCGACGTATAAAAATACAGTAGGTACCTCTATGATGATAAGAATGTTCATATATATTCATGAAATTAAAATAATAAATAGTAGAATGTATTTATTTATTAATAATATATTTGTAAAACTAATAAAAAAGAAATATTTTTTAATATAATATAATCTATAGATGTCTTTACAATAGTAAATATGAATGGTTAATATTGATTTTAACAAGTGCATAATTGTGATGAAATGAAATGAATTATTTATTTACGAAGTTCAAGTGTTTGTTGATTTCTGGTATATTTTATTTATAAATAATACAAATAGAAATCATTTAACTAAATTTTTTCATTATGAAAATATTATTCTATTTGTAAAAGAATAATATTATTAATCAACATATTTCATTAGATAAAATATTAAATATTTTTTTTTTAAATAATTTTATATAACTTTACTATTGTTTTGACTTACTGATCTAGTTTTTTTTTTCTTATATTCTAGATATTATCAATAAATTTTACAAATAAAACTTCATTTTTTTTTATATTTTATATTTTTAATGTTATAATTGTGAAATTTAGTCATGTGATGACGGATTCAATGTATAATATAAATAGATCATTTATATAGTTTATCATTAATTTTTTTTTATTATATCATTTATTATAAATATAAATAAATCGAAAAAAAATATTATTATTTTTCCAATCTGAAATAAAGAGACTATTTATTACATTGATAATAAATGATAAATGAAAAAAAAAAGTTCTTATTGTTTATTCGAATAATTTTTTCGATCTTCATTTGTATTAGAAATGAATGGAGATATTTACTCTTTCTATTATATATTTTTAAAAATTTACAATATATTGAATTTGGTATTCCAATAGAACAAGTTTTTTTTTAATTAATATATTTATATAAGGAATTATTTATAAGCAGTTAAAAGACAAATATGTAGTATTACTTTAACTTTTTGTGACTGAATTATTCATATATAATACATAATAATCATTAATACTAAATTCATAGAATTTATTTTGTTTTTTTTTTATTTAGATTACTACTAAATTCATCGATTTCTAATTCGTTGCTTATTTTATTTCAAATGACAGGTAAAGAATAAAATGACATGACATTAGTATCGCAAAAAAAAAACTAAATTTAGAACAATATCTTCTCTTCTAACAGACAAAGCAGATATAATGGCGGCATTTTATAGATTGATTTTCAATCTCTTCATATTTTGTATTAAACAATAAAATATACTGTAAAATACAGTATGAAAACTCCTACAAATTAACATAAAACGGCTTTTTCTATAGTTGCATTTTTTACTTTCGAAATCTATAAAATTTGAAATGATTAAATTTCTACCGCATGAACACGATGTTTATTTTCGATAAAATATAAATTCATTTTTTCCTATTTCATCTTTTTATCATCTGAGATTTTCTATAAAAAAAAAAGACTATAAAATGCGGTGTCAAGGCCTCAACAATCTATACAGGACAGCTTTTCTGAAAGTTCTACTTTTTTTGATTTCAAAATTGACAAAGTTCTCAGCGCTAAGATTTTCTCAGTGTGAAAAAGTCTTTTTTTTCGAAACATTATCAATATATTTTTCCTTTATGTATCACTTAATATGTTTTATTTAGAAAAAAAAATAACAAATTATATCGAAAGATGCAGCATAAAGCACTCTACAGTTTACGAAGAACAATTTAATTTGTATCACTAGCGAACAATCTTACTTCGTGTCCTTCCAGATTCTTGATTTTCTTGGTTATCAGTCACGATTCTTGCTTGAAAAACCAGATCTAAACATTCATGTGATATTCTTATAGACAGAATCTTGTATTCTTGATTTCTTGTCTGATTCTTTTTTACCGCAAAAGGAAAAATATTCTTGTGTACTTGTAAGTACCATGAATAGAGTATCAGAGTTTATTGTGAAATAATAAACAGAATGACAATATATAAACGAAAGAAAAAGAACAAGAAGATGGAGAATACGAGAAACGAATGCATACATGTATGTGTACATATATATGTATATAGGATCGTATTAAGAGAAAATACCCTACATATACGATGGCAGCGAAAAAATCCATATGTACGTATGATATAAAAACAAAAGAGAAATTTCCTAGCATCGTTATAGGGATAACTTCCAATATGTATATTTCTAGATATATCGGATAGTATCTATCGTACTGTGGGAAGATTCTTGTGCTTTACTGTTGCCATTAGTATAGATCAGCTATAATTAGATTTCTTCCCTATTTTATTATAAAAATTTCGCAAGAATTATAGATATCTAAGAACTATGTGTAATAAAAGAAAAACAAAAAGATGAAGAAACCGTGAGAAAAAAGACAAAAACAATTGCCTATTCTAAGTGTTAACTTACTTTATTTATAAGATCATGTTAATAGTCTAACCATTAATATAGAAATGAATGGTGAAGTATTTGTAAGTGATATATACAGACGTTATAGACAAAGAACAACTCTCTCTCTCTCTCTTTTACAATTCTATCGAGGTTCATTTAAATAAAAATAAAAAAAGAATCTTGCCTAAACTTCAAGATTAACAAATGGTATGCACATTTTATTTTTAAAATAAATTAAATTCTATGCGACTAATAAATCATTGTTTTTTCCATAATCAAAATTTTATCATTCTAAATTTTATAGATTTTGAAAGTAAAACGTGCAACTATAGGAAACATTGTCTTATATAAATTGTAAAGCTTCTCATACTGTATTCTATAATATATTTTGTTGTTTAATACAATGTATAAAACGACTGAAAATTCATATACAAAATGTGGTTATTATATCTGCATTATTTGTTACTCTTTAATAAAAAAAAAATTTTATATTTCATTTTAAATATCTACACAATATTTTGATAAACAAATGAATTCGTTAAATTTCTTTTATCTACTATTAAAATCTAATAAATTCACTAATTTATTTCTAAATTCATCATGATAAAATTTAAATAAAAAACGAATAGTTTCTATATAATTTATTGCCACAAAATTTTAATCATCTTTTGTTATAGGTTTATCGGGTACACATTTCATAATTTATTTCCGAAAAGATCCTCCATGGAATAACTTCAAGGGCATGATTGTACATTGTTCAACTCTTACGGAATTTAAAATAGAATTATATAATTATCGTTTATTAAATCTTACAATAGTATGTGATGAAAATATGCTTGTTAATGTAGCATCACTCTTAAAAAATCTTACAATTGATGGATTATATGTTTTTACTGGCGGAAGAGAAGTTGCATGGCCTATTGAACTTTTAACATATGATTGCGAATTAATCGAAATTGCCATTGAAAGACAATTAAAGCGTCGTATATGTACAACAGCAATGTTGTATTATTTTAAACAAGGATCTGAATATAAACTTCAAGAAAATACTAGTTTAGCAAATCCATGTTTTTTGGATGCATTGAATGCACTTAAACTTAGTAAAACATTTATTTAATGTTTTATTTTTGTATACATAAATAAAAACATATATTGGTTTTTTTTTTCTATATTTATATAAAATCATGCTTTTGTTAAATATTGAAATCAAATCAAATCGAAATGAAACAGAAATACTTTTGATTTTTAGGTTTTGTAATAATTCATAATATTCTATGATATCTTTATAATAGGTATAAAGAAGTCTTAATCGAAATTAAATGAATTCGATTTCAAAACAATCTATACTATTAACTTCATTATAAATCAAAAATTTACTTTCAAATTTTTGAAATTTATTGTTTTTTTCTTGAATAAAATGTTATTTAAATTAAAACTTAAATGAAAATATGAAATACTTTTATAAAAACAAATTATAATTATCTAAATGATATTAATACATGAATCTATTCTTAAGATTTAAACTATTTTAATAAATGTAATCTATTGTTTCAATGGAATTTATACTGATTAATAAAAATACTTTTAGATTTATTAAAATTTTAAAAACATAATCAAATCTTTATTATGTTAAATAAGCAATATCTACATTATATTTGAAATAATTTAATAATCTACCTAAGATTTAAGAAAAAGAAAACAACTTACTAAATAGAACATTATTAGTTTAATAGAATTTTTTTCGTATAATACACGAAAAAATTGGGAGTCTATAAACAAATATTCTCCTACGTATATATTGAAAATATCGAAAAACTATATACAATTAACTAATTCAAAATAATACTTCACTTTTTATTCTCTTTTATATCATCCTATAGACAAGAATTAGTCTAGACCATTCTTTTACTTACCAATCTTGACTAATATTTATATGAAAGTATATCCATCTGGTGTTGTTTTTTGTCAATTTAAAAAACGAGGGTAGCTCGTTATTATCTCGTCTATATTTGCCTGTCTGAGGGACATGTTTAAGTACGTTTTTACTTTTCTGTTCCTTTAAGGGGACACCACATAAAGCCAGAAATTGACGTCAAGTTGGAAAGTTGGAAAAAAAAGCAATAACGAAAATATGTCTTTTTTTTTCTACGAGAAAAAAACAAGTATGACGAATTAAAAATAGTTGATGTTTTTGTCTGAAAGTAAATGATCAAGAAAATTGATATTCTATCACATCTAATATATCTATATGATAAAAATTCTTTACATAATTGTATAGATCATAATTTTTCATTTTATCAAATACATTGATTTGTTATAAAAGATATGTATCATCAGATTTTTTTTTATCTGGATCTCAAACTATAATATTTGTTCCGATAGACTCTAATTTAATTATATTTTTTTTTCAATATTACATGTCTGTATTCTTCAACTAATATTTTCATAAAATAAATTCAAAATTATTATTCTTCATTGTCATTTAATTTTAATAATAATTATCAAAATTAAATAATAATATTCGTTTTAAAAAAAAAAACAAATATTACATATACAGTCCATTTATACTATTTATATTTCGAATTTGATCAAAAATATTTCACGAAAATTCTTGAAAAAGTAAATAAAATATCATCATGTAACCAATCTATAAAATCTTCCAGTTGGAATATATTCTTAAATTAGTATTTACTTCAAAGTCATGTTCGGATAAAAAAGGAAATGGATATGAATGTATAATAAAATCGATTTGTATATCAATAATAAAGTTATTTTGGTTTATATTCGATTTCAATGAAAATCAATAATACATAACTCTAGGAAAAGAACATTCTATGCTTTGATGACTGTTGTTTAACATCCGCGGAAGTGCAATTTTCAAAGAATTAGTGACTTAAAATACTCGTTGGATATTTCTAAGATTATCTTGTGGATAATGGGCAATAACCAACAAATAATCAGGAATAGGAAATATTCAGCACAAAATATTTTATCTTCGTGACATTTATTTTTAATACGGCAATTTCCGACTGTATATAAATATACAAGATGAAGCATGAATACATATTATAGTGCAGATTGCAATTTAATCAGGTAAGTAGTTATCCGTAGCAGCGAATGACTTACAATAGATAAGTTAAAATATTTTCCTGGCTTTGAGCACTTTTCAATGTACGCAAGAGTATATTTTGATCTTATTTCGTAGACGTTTGTTCTTTCTACAACACTAATATATAATATATTGTTATATTTCTTATAACTGATAAATCATAACGTATATTGAATCCAAATGAGCGAATAGTTTAAAAGTCTGTTGAAAATGACAGATTTGAGTCGATATGACAATGGTTTGACGATGTTGACGCATATAAGTCGTTTATACTAGCAAGAGAAGCTCCAAATCGTTTTCAATTATGAGATAAATTTTTGGCCCTTTGGTTCTCGGCGACCCATATGTATTTCCCAGTATTTTTTTTCATTGTTAGTAGGTGTCGCATGTATCGGTAACTTCCTGTAGGATTGTCCCTTTTAGCATCTTATCATTTTGGGATCTTTCAGAATGCGAAAATTCCTTTTTATTATCGTTCTATATAGTGTTACAGCCAATGACTCTTTCGCTCCCTGCGACGCATATATATGTCGAAATATATTTATTGTATTAGACTTCAGTAGTATATGTTTTAATCATTTATAATAGCTTCTTATCGTTTGTTAGACGATGCTGTACTGACATATGTCTTCTTTCTTTCGTTTCTGTTGATATTTTTATCGAAGTGCATTTCATTCATAATTTCTGCCATTGTTAAGTGTTTCAGTACAATCACCTTTTTTTTCTTTCTATTTCTTATGTATTATACTCTATAGCACTATCTAATAGATTTTTATCTTTATGAAACAATCAAAATCATATTTAGACATTGCTTTCAAAAACTTTGATTTTCGCAAAGAAAGCCGGGAGCTATAAGATTAGTACAGATGACACTAAAACATTTTAGTAACGAGAAAAAAACCAACTTTGAAACTATGTTTTATTTCTGAATTAGTTTGAATTTCTTCAAATAAAAAACTCCAGTTTAGACCAAACTACATGCTTTTCAATCGTTTATAATTCACAATAGTAGCTGTAGGCACTATCGCCAGTGTTGTGGTGGTAGTTCAAGTAAATATACGATATGGAATTTAACTTCATTTGTATATTTTATTCGATTGTATTATAATTTGTCAATATCTGTACGTTTACATATAGAAAAATTATATCTAGTCTGTCAATAAATTATTATGATAATTTTGTGAAAATTTCTTCGAAATCATAGTTGAAATTCCCACTTAGACCGTCTTACATTCATGCTTTACATCAAATCTTCATTTCATTTTACTAATAAATTTGGTATAAGTGTGTGTTGCTTGTAAATTGAGAGATAAACGTTTGCTAGAGAATTTTCTAATCTTCTAAAAGTCACCACGTTAAAATTTTAAGGTTTTTTCAAACAAATTTTTAAGCATCTGTTGAAAAGATGCAATCCATATAACATAATAGTTGATTATTTTCTATTTCTTCATATTTTTTATCGATGATGAAGTGTATAACAATCAAAAAATATATATGATTTTGTAGAACAAAGAATTTTCTACTAAATGAGTTTAAAAAATAGTCTTCGGTACATCAAAAAAATCTCCTAAAAAGAGAAGACATTTTTATTCGTTTAATACGGATTATTTATTGTAACTAAAGAATCTTTTATATAAAATGAAATATAAGTCTATTCTTCTAAAACTTTCATGATAAATCATAAATATATATTTTACTTGAAGATACTAATATAAAAAAATTTTCTTTGAATTTAAAAAATTATCAATATAATTTTAGGCGATTCCATCAACGGAAAATCAAACCATTTTTGGAAAAAATATTTTTTCATCATCTATAATAACACTTTCTTCGAATTCATTTACTATGGATACCCAGATCCAAGCAGTGAAAAATCTTATGAATAATTTTAACAAGCTCGCTGATAGGGGACAAACCGAAGAAGCTCTCAAAGAATGCGGTAAATTAGAATGTCTATTGGAACAAGCATATGATTCACCGAAGGCATCTACCGAAGAAAGCAGTAAAAGCAATTCAACCGATCAATCAGAAAATAAATCTAATAAGTAAATTTTTGAAAAATTTTATTTGTTATTGAAAATCCGTACAACTCTCTCTGGTTTACAATCTTCATACTTAATACAAGTTCACTGGAAAATCGACAATTAAAATTTCAGCAATATTTTTACATTTACAATGCTGTCTAAATTCTTTGTGATTTTCATATTAGCAAACTTCATATGATATTTTATACTTCGAAACTGAAGTTATGAAATACTATATGAAGATTTTTATCAACAAAATTCTCAAAGAATTTAGACACCATTGTAAATTCGAAAAGACTGCCGAAATTCCAATTTTTAATTTTCTCTTTCAACCCTAACACACAATAATTTTGTTCAATTTGTTCACTTTAGTTAAACTTATATTCAAGATTTCTTATTTTATTTTCATTTAAATCTTTTCCGAAAAGTTTGGAATTATGTAAAACATCTGTTTAGTTTGATTATAAAAGAATTTTATTTCGTATCATGTTGAATTTGAATTAATAGATCTGAATGCCTTTGTTTTTTTGTTTCTTAAAATATTCATTTATATATTTCGTATTTGTTCTTCTTTTTATTATTACATCTATTTTTTTTTATGAAAATAATGATTTATTTTTATATATGTTATTGAATATTTTAAAGAAAATTTTCCTTGTTTTTTATTCTTACATATTTTAATAAAATATTTTTTAAATTCTAAAAAGTATAATTTAAGTAATGAGTTATATATTTATTTTAATAATATATAAAAAAATAACATTATTTTAACAATAATAAACTTCAATAATATCATTTTATTTCTTGATCTTTTTTTGTTTTGTAAATATTCGAATAAAATCTTTAAAGAAAGGATTTCTATTTACATATTTATTCTAATAATCGATATACTTCTTCATAAGCAAGAAAACATGCTGCATTAATTGGTATAGCTTTTAATATTGCAGGAAAAAATCCTTTATAAAATGTTTTAATACTTTTTTCTTGTTCATAAATTTGTTTAATACAATCAATATATGAAGTATATTTTCTATGACCAGGTCTTACATCATCACTTTGTATTTCAGATCTAATTACATCTAAAGGATAACAAATTGCACAAGCACCTAGACCACCTAATGCACCACTGGAAAGAATATCTAAACGTAAATATTTATTTTTATTTTCATTACCAAATTTTCGACTATGTCTTTGATAAAGATGTTTTTTTATATATTCATAACCACCAAAATAAAACATTAATGTTGTCATTGAATATATTAAATTTGATAAAAAACCTTTATAGAATGCTAATAGACCACCATTATTTTTATAAATATATTTACAACAATCTTTTATATGAAAATCAAAAGCATGTGTATGTCGACGATTTAAATTTCCATGAATTTGTCCAAGAATAAGACTAATAGGTGTTTCAATAAAAGATAAACTAATACCAGTTAAAGCTCCACATAACATATATTCTTTAATATTATATTCATCTTTAACAAGATGTCTTGTAATTTGTCCATATAAAAAAAATTGTATTGATGTTGTAAAAGCTGGACTAAATAATGGTAAACTTAAATTTCCACGATAAAATCCATCAATTATACCTTGACGTTTATAAATTACTTGAAAAGAATGAAATATATTTTTATAAACATCAGGTGAATTTATTTTTCGTTGTATTGATAAAGTTTCTAATGGATGTGAAACAATAACAGTCGTTACACCACATACACAACCAGCTATAAGATCTTCCCAAAATGAATTATGTTTTGGAGACATTCTTTATTTTTTACACAATATCCTTATATATCTATGTATCAACAATATGTATATTATTCTATCATATGTGATCAATCATCTGTGACTTTTATATATAAAAATTTCTTTTTTTTTTATTTAAGTAGAAAAAGAAAATGGCGTAGATAGTGATGTCATACAGTATACGAGTTATTTATATATGATACAGTATAAATATTTGATGCTTATGAGAGAGAAGAAACGAAAATGAAGGACTGGCCGCATCGTATGGCATAAATTTCTCGAAAAAAATTTCGATAATACTGAATTGGAAATTTGGTTGATCCAATCCATCATTTGCCATATCAATAATTATGGAAGATGTCAGTCAATACCAGCAATCACTATATCGTAGCGATTTCTATCGTTCACTTTCTCAATAGATTATACGATTTAACGCGATTAAACTTATGCTTTACTGTTCTATTGAAGATCAGTAGTTACAAATATTCGGTTAATCAAAATTTTATTTTAAAAAATTTAACGATGACATATTTCTACATGAACGAAATTTTTTATAAAAAAGAATTCTGCACTAAAGAATTTCTCATAATCACATGAAAAAAAATAGAAAACACAAAGAGTCGAAAACTAGCAGATTTAGGTGTTTCACTTAAATCTTTCTTATGTCTTAGCTATAAGTATATTATTTCTAGAATAACTTTTATCATGTGAATAATAACGAAAGTTTAATTGTTGATGCAAATGTCTAATCAATCTATAATCAAATCTTTTCAAACCATGAAGAATAAAAATTGCAATCGTTATCGAAATCTTATGAATATTTTTTATTGCAACTATATATCAAATTGTATATGAATCTGTATCTATTGACTTTCCGTTCTATAGATAGTTTTGTCTTTTTTAAATTTAACTATCGAATCGAATAAAAGGAAATCAAAATGGCTATTTCTAGGTTTATGCACATATTTCATTGATTTATGACGAAGATAATAATACATCATTGATCATCGTTGTGCATAGTTTTATATTTCAACTTTGTAACAATTGTTGAACAAATTATTTTTTTTTAACTGTCGATCAATTGGTACGAAAATTAATATATTTGAATGTAGAAAGCTTTTTCTTCTGATAGTTTCTGGAATATACCTTTTGCATTGAACAGATTAATTTAATTGCAAAATTTAGTGTTGATTACTTGATATTATAATTAATAATTCAGAATTTAACATTGACAACATGACAATTTACCTTCGATGTTCATAAAATATGGAAAACAAGAATTTTTTTATAACTAATATATCTTACACGAAAATAAAACAGAAAAGTGTTATTACAATAAGAGAGACAAAATGAATAAATGATAATGATATTTCATATACAATTTCTCGATAAAAATCTCAAGAAAATTCTATAATCTCTATTGCAATATTTTTACAGATGATATGGATTTAAATCAATCGATCTAGTGAACAGAAAAATTTTAATTTTTTCTCAATTGTTAGTCGAAATGAACATGATATTCTAAAAGAAAACATCCGGTTTTATGTCGCATTAATTTAATAGATTAGTACCACTTGAAATTATCCATATAGTACAAATATAAACACTAATATTCAGATAAATTAAATGTTCAATATTTGCCTCTCTAAACAAGTAAATATTGGTTATCCTAATGAATTTTGTGATGATTATACTAGAAAAACTACATGTAAATTACGTTTAGTTCTAGATTAAAATAATGTAGATAACTATTTTTATATACAATGTGTTCTTGACTTCAATCAATGTTCAACGTTAAATTGGAATTATTTATGAAAAACAACAAAGAAAAAAATTATTTTTGTCTCTACGTGTTTTCCTGTTTCGACATTCATAATATTTTAGACAACATTTATTTTGTTTTATTTATTGTAATGAAAGTTGATTGATATAAGATAATTATAAAGTTTGGATTAAACTAAATTTAATTCTTACAAATTTTAAGTTGTCAAATGGCTAGATTGATTTAGTTAAGTTTTTATTTATTTATTGAGGGATAGATATAATGTGAAGAGCAACATAAAAAGAAAAAAAATCTAAAACAAATATTTCTGGATTATATGTAACAATCGATGATTTTTTTTTTCGAAATTTTGATCATATATTGAAACATTTTCTTCTGGATATAAATTCTTAAATTTTATGATGAAAGAATGAAAGTTTTTTAAAAATCCAATTTTTAAAGTTCTTATAAACTTCAATTATTTTCTTTTTCAATATCTTCAGACATCGTCTAATAGGTGAATTATTCCAAAAAGCAGTCATATAAACATTTGCTGGATAAATATAAGTAAAATATGAAATTGATGCTGGTATAAAGGCAAATATATATCCAAATATCAGCATTATATAAGGTAATAATTTGAATTGTAAAGCTTTTGCACAAGTCATTATTTCATTTATAACAAGCATTGGACCTGAACAGATTATACCTACGACAAGTGGTATAAAAAAATCACGATGATTATGTAAAATGAGACAAATATTTTTTCGAATCGTTGAGTTCGGAGCAATACGTTTTCGATGTTTTAGTAAATGAATTAAAACAATAAGACAAAGTACTATTTGAGATAGAAATTGACCGTACGCATGAATAACAAATATAATTTTCTGAATGATATAGCCAAGTGACGTATAATTAACACAACCAATCATCATTTGATTTACCGTAGCTTCAAGAGTAAGTTGATCTGATGAAAGATTTTTAACAGTAAATATTCCAGGTACAGTTGTTAAAGAACAAACGATACTAACTAATATTAAAATTATGAATGAACGTTTTCATGAATCATATAGACTATAATGATAACATTCAACCAACATTCGTTCAAATGCTATACAGGTTATAATCCAACCGTATATATAACTTAATGATGCATATACAAATTTTTGATCGATTAAACATGAAATTCTCCAATAATTGTCTGGCATACTTCTCATGGATCGTACTAGAATTGATTGAATAAATAATTCAATTGCAAGTAAAAGTGTATTAAATGAATTAAATATTAGATAAACATCAATATTTGTAATACGTATTTTTTGACTAGACAAATATGTTTGTAAACAGAGAAGACTATTTAATATTTGAATAACACTAAAGAAAATTATGAAGGATAGTCCAGCAAGAGTTGTATCTGATAATGATGATGATGATAGAGCAACAACTCAAAGATTCTTTGAAAATAATTCCTTCTCACATGTGTCACCATAATAACATGTAGAACAAATACATTTTGAGATAGGACTAGGTATAATTGTTGTCAAACATATACCACGACCTAAACAAATATCTTTGTCAGCATCACACAATTTTAGTCCGATATTAGCAAGACATCCGGTAACATTCTTCGCACATGCAGCAATATAGACATCCATATATATTTAGAAAGAGAAAAAAAAAAGTCTGTATGTGTGTATTACTCAGAGAAAATGTGAAGATTATTCTACTTCCGCTTTTCTTCAGTGTTTTTGCTAAAACAGATAATATTTCATATCTGATATATAGGAGGTCAAAATTAATTAACCTGATTATTAATCATATAAGCAGTATTCAACGTTGCTATTCTTCACGGTTGATTTAACAAGAGAATAAACTGAGAGTATAAGAGAGAAAAAGTCATACTTTTTCTCTTATTTATATTTACTAGAGTATAATTGTATTGGTATGTAAAATCGTTTGATAGGTATAAATAAACATTTGCTGTCGATATTGTAATGTTGTGTAAAGTTTAACATAACGAACTCTAGAGCACAGATTATATATTTTCTTACAAATAATCACTTCTGAAAATAATTATCAATATTCTTTGGAAATGTCTTTCAGTGGCTCAAAGAATTCTCGAGTGTATCAAAAGAAAACAGGACCTTCTACTGATCATTATGCTGATAGAGAGTGTACTGCAACTGATACTAGTGAAAGCCGTCGTACTCATCTTATTCACTTATCCAATACGTCATCCTTAGCAGCATCGTCCACCATCAATGCTAAAACTGGTTCATCCATCACTACTAAATGTGATAGTTGTAATGTATCTGATGCACGAAAGCATTACAATTGGGAGCTTGTTGAGCAAATGTTCTTCAGACAGCTCTCAACTTTCGAGAAGAACTAATACCATGGCATAATGACAATAAAAAATTAAAAAATAAAATTTATACTATCATTAAAGGCTACTTAACACTCCATTTACATAACATGATAGAAAAGGAGACTCTCAATCACACAACAGAGGACAAACAAATCGATCCCATAGCACAGAAGGAAGCACAACAGAAGCAAATCGATGAAGTTCGCAACTTTTTCAAACAAGCAATGCACGAATGTAATCCGATTTATATTATAAAGGCATATTCTATACATCAAAGTTTTACTAAACTTCTGAATAACGATATGGCACGTATTATCCTACATGATATCAATCAAGCATGTACTAAATTTAGTTGTGATACTTTGTATACAACGCAAGATGGTACAAAATCTATTGCTAGTATTTTCTTTTATCATTCAGGATTCACTACATATGCAGGTACGGTTTATCGTGGTGTATTTGCTCGATTAGATTTAGAAAAAGTGCAAGTCAATCGATGTATTATGACTACTACATTCTTATCAACATCAAAACAAGAAGGTGTAGCTGATATGTTTGCAGGATATGATCGAGACAAGAAAAAACTTGATCGAGATTGCAAAGAAGGCGAAGTATCAGTTGGTTATACATTTATAGTAAAAAATATCAATGGAAATCGTCGAGCGTTAGATATAAGTAGTATATCTGAACGTTCACATGAGGAGGAAGTACTGTTATTACCATATTCAGTATTTCTGGTAATAAAAAGAGAAACAATTACACTTCAAAATAACAAAGGAACACGAATCGAAATTGAGTTAGAAGAATGTGATCAAATACAATTAAGAGCAAGTCTCAATTATCAATAAAATGGTTTTTTTTTGTTGGAAAAAAAATTTTTATTTAGTAACGAGAAAAGCAATAAATACATACATATATGTTTTCTCTTCCGTGTTTATTCGTTCGTTTCATTCATCCTGTTCTGTTCTCTCGTTTCTCTTCATCACATTAATTAACCTGCATTCACATTAGTTAATAAACACTCTTTATTTACACACCTAAGCTCATTAATGACAATTTTTCAATATCATATAATTTATTCTTATTCATCCACAAAATATTTAAAATTTAGTGATGTAAATAATTTTATTTCAAATACAGATATTTAAAAGAATTTTAAACCAATTTTTAATAAACTAATCGTTATCATATCAAATTAGTACACAATTTAATTGAAAATCGATTTTCAAATGATCTACTTCTTATTGATGCATTCTTCTGCTTGAAAAATAATTCTATTGAGTTAGATTTGTTTAATATATTTTACTTTTGTCTATTAAATATTGATTGAGATAAAACCATTTCTTTAATAATCTCATATAATAGATGCAAATAACCTGTCTTTACCCTTCATTACTCTCTGTTCCCATGTATTTGATAAGTCTCTTCGTAGTATATTTTAATATACAGGTGTTTAAGTGATATTTTTTTCTCACCACCTCCGTATTGAATTATATATTTTTTTGTTATCGTCATCTTTATCATACAAGTATAACTGATAACAAATATAGTCATACTAATCGATATATAAGTTTCATTTTCTAACTCATTTTAAAACACATTAATCAGGAAAAAAAAACTAATAATGAAATCACAAATATTTTTTGTGTTATTCATTTTGTTGATTGGAGTTATAACAACTGTATCAAGTAATGCTACATGCAATTGTTGTTTCGTATTATTAAGTAAAAATTGTCAAACACGTTCAATTAAATCATGTTCAGAATGCAGTAATGAATGGTGTGCAAAAAATGTTGGATTTTGTGTCCAAAGTATTCCACCTTGTTATGCAACATGTAATGCTTGAATATCAACATATAACTATATTTTAATCATCAATAATTATACAGATTATTCACAATTTAAAACCATTATTTCGTTGTATTATTAACAATTATATATTTTATTTTGAAATAAAATTCTTTTATGAACCATATTTTTTGTTTTTTTTATTCATTTAGATTTTCAAAAATTAAAATACTTAAGGTTATCCAAATGTAATGACGAAGGAAACTTGAAAAAGTTTTCTATTTTATGAATAGATAGAACATCTTTCCCTATAAGAACTGATTTTTGTTGTAAATTAGTTAGTAGCACTAGATTGTATGAGTGTGGTACTTTTACATTTCATTTTATTATCATTCAACACATTGCATTCAAAAAATAAATAAAATATACAAATATAAGATTTAGCGCATGAAAACTCGACAGTTTATAAAGGATCGCTTATCTTTTTGTCTTACCTTTTTATAAATTGTAGAAATTTTCGCACTGAATCTTGTGGTATTTTCTGCTTTTTGTAATACAACGTCCGAAGTTATAATAAAGCGGAATACAAAAGCACTACACCTCTACGATCTAATGCTACCCTTATCTTCTATTTTATTATTATGATGTTGATTGAATAATGATCAAGTGGCATAAGATAATTAAGAGAAAGATGTTGTATCCGTTCATAAAAGTAGAGAATTCTTTCAAAGTTTCTATAAGACAAAAAAGTACTTACGTTACTACTTTTAGATAATCCTAAGTAGATTCATGGTCTGAAGTAACATATATGTAAAAAAAAGGATTCAAATGAGGGATTGTTTCTTTGCACAACAAGCTGAATCATACGCAAGATATTTCAATATAAGTACACTTGGATACTTTTGTTCTATAAATTTACATATCTATTGCAACATTTATTCGAATTTTGATCATGAGATAATAAATAGTCATTCCGTATTTTTATTTGAAAAAATATTTTATTTATTTAAATGAATGTTTTCTTATTTTTTAAGTTGAAATTGATCAGCAAGTTTATTATCTTCAGTATGATAATAACTAAATGTTAAATGTGTTTTATTCGCCTTAATATGAGTATATCCAAAATCAACATCATGATAAATACTCCAATTATTCGTAGAATAAGTTCCATGTGTTAAATCATGTCCACCCATTCCTATTAATATATGTGTAACACCATCATCTCGACATTTTCCTTGATACATTGGACATGATCGTTCATATGAATGAGTATGTGCAAATAGATTAAGATCAACATGATATTGATAAAGAAGTGGTTCTAAATAACGTTGTAATTTTTCTTTAATTATCTCTTCTTTTATTACTGATGAATACATAGGTCGATGTGATCCAACAATAAGCCACGGTGTACGAGAACGATTAACTGAATAAAGATCTTGTTCAAGCCAAGAATATTGTGGTGATGAAGGAAGAAAATCATGTTCAGATGAAAAAAAAACAACATGAATTGGTCCAATATCAAAACTATACCAAAAGAGACCATTACCATTAGATGGTGAATGAAAACGACGTACCAATGGAACAGCACATTCACCACCTGAATCATAACCATAATTTCCCCTAAATAAATATTTAAATATTCAGAAATATTTCATCAAATGTAAATTAATTTACCATTCTGGTCTAAATCCACCAGGTCCAGGTGCTCCACTTGGATCTTTATCACCTCCTGTAACATGATCATATTCATGATTTCCAATTCCAACCATATATGGAACACGAGATGTTGTTGGTTCAATTTGATTCATAAATGCATCCCATAATGAACCAATACCTCGTGCATAACTTACATCACCAATATGTAATATAGCTGTTACATTATTTGACATAACACTTACTAGTACTCGATCTATTGTAGGTTTAGCACCTGATTGAATAGGTGATACACCCATATCACCATAAGCAATAAGATTCACCTCACTATCAATACTTGATGGACGATTTATGAATGTATATATAGGTGACCAACCATGTTCATCATTGCCTACCCGATAATAATATATAGTTGATGGACGAAGATCATTAAGAAGTATAGTATGCATATATCCCGGATTAATAAATGTTTGTGGTCCTGTTATATTAGCTTTACCTTCACACATATCTGATGCTTCATACGTAACCGTTGCTCCACTAATATTAAAATTAAGTAATGATCGATCAAAACCATATTGACATCGAGGAATAGTTTCATTTGAATTAGTTACATATGAAACATATATTTGATCATTTCGATCACCAAATGCTAAATGAATTTGTGTTGGTTCATTATAATTAATTGGTTCGACAACAGAAGATTTAGCTACAATTATATAATTTCCAGAACAATCATTATCACGTGAATAATAACGAAACTCTAATTGTCGACGTAAATTAATCAGTGACCATATTGAATTTGTTTGATTAACTTTTACAAATTCATAATCAACATAATCACAAGCACCTTATATTAATATAAACAAGATAATAATTTTATACATTTATATATATTTTACCTGTTACAATTGAAATTTCAGGAAAATAAATTCCAATAAAATCATCTGAACATGAATTTGTTAATGCTATCCAAGATACATAGATTTCATCTTTATTTGAATATTTCGTTGATGAAATTTGTAATTCTGCTACTGTTAGGGATTTTGGAGAAATAAAACGAGAAAATATACCAATACTTCGATTACAATTATGTGGACTTGGAAATTTTGCTATTGAATGTAATTTTCTAAAAGGACCATTTGAATATAAATGTTCTTCACATTGAATTCCAACGAGAAGAAAAATAAAAACTATTATATAATGAAACAACATCATAGTGTTACTTCTAACACATTTTCATCTTGTCTCAACAATATATATTATTAAAAAAAAAACTGATAACATATCTTCCAACCAAAACATATATGATATCATATTAGTAAATAAAAAATTCTAATACAATATAAAAGTTTCTTAAATATAATTTAAAAAAAAAAAGTTTTACTATATGAATTATTAAATTTCTTTCCATGTTAATTTAAGTATTTTTTTATTTTGAATTAACCATTGTGCTATTCTAGCTATATTTTTTGTATCATCAATACCAGAATGATGTCTTCCTTCTAATAATAAATTTGATTTTTTCAACATATCTTTCATTCCTCTTATTCGACTAAATGGATAATAGTCCATATATAATTCTTTTAAATTAATAAAATTATTTAAAAATTTTGGTCGATTTAATCCACATTGTTTTAATTGTAATGGTAACATTGTTCGTAAATCCCAATTTCCACATGTTATCCAAGTAAAACTATGTAGAATTGAATTCGTTTTTTCAAATGATATTAATGAATGTTTAGCTAAAAATTTTTGAACATCTTGCCATACAATATCAAATGTTGGAGAATTATCAACTATATCTTGTGTTATACCAGTAATATTAATACATATTTCATTCAAACTAGTTTTTATTGTTGGACGTACATAACTATGATAAGTGTCAATGATAGTATTAGTTTCGGCTTCTAATAAACAAATAGGAAATTCAATTATTTCCCAAATATCATTAGGTGATGGGCGTTTTAAACTCGGATCAGATTGATGACATACAGCTTCGAAATCTAATACACAATAATAATCAAATGGTTGACCAACGGTATTGGTAGTTATTATATTAGTTAATGAATTATCATAGTTGAAAGATGAAGTATGCCGAGTATTTATGGTTTGATGGTCATCTTCTTCGATGAAATTCGATACGGTTGTAAGATTATTTAATTTAGATGTTACAATCGTATCGGTTAATTCAATATTTATTAAAATATTTGAATTTAAATATGTGTTTTGTTGAATGAAAGAAATCACATATTTATGCTGCTTCGTCAGATGAACTTGAATTGGATGCGATGTCGAACTCACTTGAGTGATACATTGTTGATGTTTCAATTCATTCATATCTTCGATGGTACAATCGAATTCTACAGTGTACGGATTTAATTGAACATCTGTTGAATTTATGATTGTCGGTATGATAAATTGAATAGCTGATTCACTAATAAAGTTCAATTTGGTGACATAAGCAATAGTAATAGTACATTCTTTAGATGGAAGTATAGCACCAACATGAATGGCAAAACTGTTGGTTCCACAACCTTGATCTATAGTGTTATTATTGTCTTTTGAATGAATAATAATTTCTTGATCATCAGTACGAATCATAAATGTGTAGGCAGTGTCTTGATTTTCAATGGGAAAATAATAAATAGTTTCGATTGGTATTTGTTCAGTATTTCGAAATACTTGCGTAATAATAACATCAGCAATAAGCGAACGAATTGTAGCAGTAATTTTTATTCTTTCAAGAGATACATACAAAGATTGATCCTTGTCAGTGATTGATAATTTTGGATCTCGTTTGATTTTAAGCATTTTAAGTTTTAATGTATAAATAAATTTAGTAAGAATATAGATTTCTCTGATAATAATGTTATATGAGTCAATATTTTATACTGAATAAAAAGAAAGAACGAAAATATATTGCTAGTAGAAAAAAATAAAAAAATATGTTGTTTTATGGCGAACAGCAGTACAATTAAAACGAAAGAAATGTTAAAATGAAGGAAGAAAAAACATTAATTGCACAACTATTATTGACTGCGTAGCAGATATATACAAAAAAAAATATTTTCTTTTGCATAATAATTATAGAAAAGGACATCCATTGATTTAATGATATTACAATAAAATTATCCAATTCAAATTAAATATTTCTAAGATAGAAAAAAAAAAGAAATTTTATTTATAACATATAGTGATCTTTAGAATATCTTATCAATTTTATTGTTTATAACAGAAAAACAACTACACCTGTTCCATCTATCTCTTCATAATAGATGATATCATTTGTCGACTAATGTTATCTTCAGAATAAGAACAAAATAAAAGTTATATTTTTTAACATATAACTATAGTTATTTCACTTCAACAACATTCATATTGTGCAATCCATATATATTATAGGTAAACTAAAAAATTATATTTTGACTTATACTAATGACTTTTTTAATTTCAGTAATGCTTTCACCTAATCCATCATCTACTAGCCATCAATTTGATGAATCAGTAAAAACAAGTTCTGTCTCTATTCCATCTTATCTCGGTAGACTTATTCTACGAACTCATCATGAAGACGATACTGTTAATTGTGCATCGATATTTTCTAATCCATTTACAACACGACATCTTCGTTTTCTCCAACCACCGAATGGTTGGGGAGATGATGAAAAACGAAAAGAAAATAAACAATGGACAGAACAAGATTTTCTTCATCGAGTTAATGTACAAAATGAAACAAGATTAAATGGAAAAAGTTGTGTTTTAAATATTATCTTATTAGCTTCAGCATCAGGTGAGAAAAATAATAGATGTATTGGAACAACAGGTTTTGTTACAATTGATGGTAATATTGGTTATTTGGGAATTATTACTGATGTAAATACAACTCGCAAAGGATATGCAACAGAAGCTTTATATACAGCAACTGCTTTTGCTTTTGAAAAATTAGGTGTAAACAAGATTATTATGCAAACTAATGAGAAAAATGAAGAAATGAGAGGATGGTGTGAAAAAACAGCTGGAATGAAATTAGATTATAAGAAACAAATGGAACTTAATGGTTATACATTTATAGAATATGGATATTCATTTACTTTAGATGAGTGGAACAATACAATAAAGAAGAAATTAGAAGAAAAAATGGACAATATAATTAAAAATCAAAATCAATAAATAATTGATGTGATTTGTCTATTTCATTTCATTACATTTTATAAGTAAAGTTTTAGAATAAATAAAATTTCTTTTAAAAAAAATTACATTTTTCAGAAAAAATTTCCAATATTTTAGTTTGATTTCATATGCATATTATTATAAGTGTAATCATACTTTGATGAATAACAATATAGTGCATTTCTGATATAGTGACATAAACATAGGAAAACAAATTTTATTCAATATTCCTTTTTAATAGTGACATGTTTCCACTTGGTTATCATAATTATCTTTGGTCTTGATATTTATTTAAAAAGAATTTGAATGAAAAAAAAATAACTTCAAAATGAATATATATATACGTAAATAGTGAAATTAACAGAAAAAAATTCTGAAAAAAGAAATGTTTCTCATGAAACAAAGAATTTAAAATCGTATCGATTTTAAAACATTCCACTAATGTTACATGAATGTGATCTAATATTGTAAAATGTTCTTTTTTTTAAAATGGTACTATTTTGATCACAAGATTTAATAAATAGTAATTTAATTTTGCGTCCAGAGAAAAAGTCGTATATTGACTTCGAGTTCTTTATTATCCGTTGGAGCACTTCCATTGTATGTACATAAACTAATAATAACTGGAGCTGGCATTTGGGGAACAGACGTAGACCATGATGGATCCGTAACAAAATAATTGAATCTACGGTAAAAATCAGGCACAGTATTGTGATCATATTCAGCTTCTATGGAAACTGAATTATTCGTCCAAGTTGTTCGATGAGTCGTATAGGTGCCGTTGAGCAATGGAAGTTGACTACCTTTACTACTGATTGTTTCATTTATTGTATTTGGATAGATTATGTACCAGAAATTATTCGCACTGGAAATGCTTTCCCTTCGACGACCTATTTCGATGACAATTTCGTTGGTCTGATCATCACTACCTTCCGTATATAGACGAAGTACAACATTAGGATCAAATTTATCAATGGAGGCATTAATAAAAAATGTAAAAATACCAAACGAATAGACGCGTTGACTTTTCACTTCAGAACACCACCAATTACCAGTAGTATCACGAGTTAATCGCATATATAGACCTTGAGAAGAATCTAATACAACATTGTTCGATGTCCAATTGCTAGAATCTATAAATCAATCTGTTAATATCTATCAAGATAAATATAAAATTAATACTACTAACCAAAATTAGAATTGAATTCATTGCGTACGTTCCATGTGTCACCCGCCCAATCAAGAGTTAGATTAGCAGACGGATTGAAAACGAATGGAGTAGTACTCATAGTAATCATAGTAGTTGTAGTAGTTGTATTATTTGTAGTATCTACAATTTACAAGCAAAAGTTTGACTATTATTATCAAAATCAATATTATTTAGCTATAGGTATCTGATTACTTGTTTTCCGAGTTCCCAATACTGAACCCAAAACAATTGCTAAAATAATAAGTATCGCTGCTATACTTAAACTAATCCATACTTTCTTCTTCTTGTACCAGATTCTATACGTGAAATATAGATTGTATTAATAAATCAACATTATATAACATACTGAGAATTTTTTCTATCTTCACTTATTTCCTATAGTAAAAATAAAATAGTTAACTAATTTAAAAGAATTTTTTAATGAAACTTACTATTGTTGCATGAGAATCAATAGAACCAGCATGTAATCGAGGAAGTAGAAGAGCACCTAGATTAATAAAAATAAAAAGAATATTTTTTTGAATTTTTACTAATGTCATTTGAAAATGAATTATAATTGCTAAAATATTTTTTTTATAATAGATAAAATTTTTCGAAATTTACCTTGAAATGGTGGTTCAAGTAATTCATGTGGTGGTCGTATTTGTCGTAAATGAATAATATGCAAATCAGGTGCTGGATTTAATCGTGATAAAACTTCTAGATATGTGCCAGGTAATAATAAAATTTCATCTTCATTTGTAAAACCAGAATGATCTTGTATTGTTCGTCCATTAAGTGCTTCAATTGAAAAAAGAGTTCTTGTACCTGTATTTCCCAAATATAAATCAGATTCAAGAACATTTAATGATGTTGTGCATGATGTAAAAGGCCACCATGTTACTTGAATACCTGGAGCATAAGCACCACTTAAATCTTGACGTACACCACGCCAAATTATTTGACGATGTGAAATTGGAATTTTAGCTAATCCAGTAAGAAATAATTTTAAATAACGAAACCATGGTCGTAATCCTGAACGATCACTTTCTTTTAATGTTCGATTAAGATGTGTATAGAGACTTCCATCAGGTTCACCATCTGATGCTTCCCATTCCATTGTATATAAACGTATAGCAGCTGATTCATCTGGAGTAAGATTATCAGGAGGATCTTTTGAATTTTCCAAAGCTACCCATATATGAGGTTCAAGACGAGATATAATATTAAGCAATGGTTTGCAAGCTTCTATCAATGATACAAGTGGTTCACGTGCATAACCCCAAATAGGCGGTAACACTTTAGTAGGATCATCGCCGGTATTTAACAAATATCGACGATTGATAGCGTCATACTCAGTGGAGTCCATATCTATTGATATTTATTTTTTTTCTCGCAATATTCACCTTACATGAAGGCCGTGAAAAAAAAATATTCTTTATTCTCTCTCTCTCTCTCTTTATTAAGTATTTATTTCGATACACATGTGGGCAAGCACAATCTATTTAAGTAGTCGAATGAAAAGAAACGCAAGAAACAGATATAATCTATGTCTTTCGTTCTGTTCAGGTAAATTTCTCACTTGAGAAAAATAACGACATATTTCTACTGGTATTGTCCTATGAGTATACGTTAAGTCATCGTTATGAATCACAATCCAAACAGCTACGTAAAACTTAAGAAATATACTTATGTAAAACAGTTTAAATTGTTGAAAATCTTTTGAAAGAGTCAGTATTTTCATTATATCTTTATAAAAATCATTGTGAATAGTTTTTATAATAGGATCAAAATTTTACTTGCAACATTAATCAGAATAAATTAAGAATATAGTATAGACGTGATAAGATAAAATAAAGTAATTATTGATTTTTTTTATTGCTTTATAAAAGTTAAATTAACGCTCAATAGTCGATTTATACATTATTAATGAAGTTCAGAAAAATAAGTATTGTGTCTTATATATCTTATTCTTTGTCTGATAGTTGATGTTGAAAATGCTTAAATGAAACAATTAGGTCATTTTCGTAATAAACAAATCGGATGGAAAGAAAATGTGTCGATCTTCGTTGTGTCTATTGATCATGCGTGTAGCGTCTGAAATTTCATTGAAGACATCAACATATATTCTGTAATATTAATAAACAAAACGAACCTAACATTTTATTTATTTCAATATTTTCTTACAAATTGTTCAATTTTTAATAACAATATTGAGTTTATTTCTGTTCGATTTGAAAAATATGTGGAAAGAGAGAATAAAATATATCGACTTTCTAGATTCTGACTATCAATGAGTGAGAAACTGGGACTTCTTCTGTTGTCGCATCCATATGTTCGTATACATCATTAAAATATTCTGAAAATATTTTATTAGAAGAGTTCTCTTTATTCTTTATAATGTATTAATAATATCTTTCTAATTTCATGCTAATTGAAGATTATGTAAATACATTTGTACTATTTAATATCATTTAAATATTATTTCTTTTTTTCCTTTTAGAGCTATCGATCAACTTTCAATATTTTATAAAATAGCATGTAAGTGCTTTAAATCAAACTTATTCATTATATTTTTATTAGATCAAATATATTATCTACAACCAAACTTTTCACATGTATAAACTTTAATATAAGTTTCCATTGTTTATTCACTTAATATATTCTCAAATAGAGATGACTAGATTTACTGATTTCAACATTCTTTGATAACTAATTATCGTGTTTAAGATTTCACATCTATTATTACAAGCGATGTATCTCTGTACATATGCTATTAGCTGAATTAGGATAACTTTTCACAAATATATACGATTTACTAAGTGCTAGACAACGAGCATGCCGTACTTTAGCAGAAACTCGATTTTGCCGATGCAAAAATGTGTTACCTTGGCAAACAGAAAATAGACAATGAGCTACTAAAATAAAGATTGAAGAAATATTTTATTATTATTTTAACAATTGATTTTCTCTTCAGCAGAATTGAGGATATTTTTCACTTACAAGACTTTTGGATTGTAGACATTTTTTTTCCTTTTTACAAGTAATAAAAACTGAAAATGAGTTTATTCGATTTAGACAAATAATTCTCTTTCTTGTATTCCTTGCTTAACTTTGGTAACGATTTAAATTAAAAATTTGTAACTAATTCTCACATATATCTATCATAATGTTCAGCGTTGATAACACGGTTATTTTTATCTTTAAACAAATTAAAATTTTTAAGAGAATTTTTTAATGTCGAAACAGTTGAATAAGCTATAAAAAAATCAACATCTATATCCTGGAATTCCTAAGTAACCACCAGAATCATAGTAAACAAAATATTTCTATTTTTCATCAATTTAATGCAAACATATTTTTACTATAACTCCTCTTCAAGATATATCTGATCAAAAATTTTGTTAGATTTGAAAATCTTTTCAAGAGTAATGAATATCAATAGTTCTGGATTTATTGAAATAGACACTAGTGTGTTGAGACCAGTTACAGATGTAAAATGTATGCACAACAGATTTATTTATCAGCCAGATTGACAGTTAGAATAACAATAATATTAACAATAGCAAATCAGAAAAAATGATGAAATAAAGAAAGAAAATTTAAATAAGACATACAGAGTGCTAACAAAAAAAATTAAAAGAAAAAAAACCTCTGTTTGAAATGTAGAAATGATAAGATGGATAATTTCTCTGCGATCGATTATCTTGAGAAAGCAACTTTTGTCTGTGAAAGATGTTACACTGTACATATCTTCTGTTAGTATATAATAAAGTTAAAAAAGAGATGTAAGTTTCATTTTTTTCGTCCCAGAGATACCATACTGGTAAACTCTTTTTTATAATTGCGGTTTTCGAGCAAGAAAAAAGAATAAAGATGTAAATATATCAAATTTACGGGCATGTAAGAAACTTGTAACTGATTTTTGACACATAGTAGCTAATGCTGCACTGCCTTTAGGAGCTAGTCGAATTTTCTCTCCAACCCAAACTATACCATGTCCTAATCGTCGAACAACAGGGCCTGTACGATGACGGTTAAATGAAAAAAACGAACCACCACCATCTAGTAGTTGATAACTAGGAATATCAGCTTCGGGTATTATTCGATTTTCTTCAACAGTAAAACCAACTGATTCAAGATCCGACACTTACGCACTGGTTAATCTCAGTTCGGGTAAGGCAAAATTTTCTTCCATTGTACGTATTGTTTCACATGTTCAGAATTTTGACTATCATATTTATCAGTTAAACAAGCATCATAACCAAGAAATGAGCCACCTGGTTTAAGTACACGAAAAGCTTCAGCAAAACATTTAGACTAAATCATTAGAGAAAAAAACATTTTTTTTTTCTAAATAAAAAAATGTAATAATATACCTTTTCTGGTGCATGACCTACAGATTCTATAGCATAAACATGATCAAAACTATTGTCTTCCAAGGGTAAGTTCATGAAATCACCTTGAATAAATTCACAATTAGCTGGTACACCTAAAATGAGATTTCAATTCATATTCGAGATTTATTTCAAAAAAATCAATACAATGAATATTTACCGAGTGTTTTAGTTCGTTGAACTTGATATGAACTAATTGTTATAGCAGTAATATGTGCTCCAGTTAAGTATGCAATACGTCTTAATGGTCCTCCAACTCCACACCCAATATCAAGAACTTTATCTCCTGGTTTAAGTTGCATTCTTAATGCTAAATAAGATTCATGTCGTTGAATTGATTCATCAAATGTTTCACCATGAAATCGATTAGCACAATGAAAAATGTTATCCCAAGTTAATTCATAAATATCTGTTGTTAAACTATAATAATTTGTTACTAATGTTGAATATTCGGCTTTTCGTATATCTATATCTTAATGCACTTCATTATATGATGAAATATCTTTTTGAATAGCATCCTTTGAACGTCGTATAAGTTTTTTTCTGTCATTATTCTTCTTTTACTATGCGAATAAATAATTATTTTTGAATTGTACAACGTATATATCCAACCAGTACACATGACAATGGAGTAAAAAATAAATATAGAAAAATGAAATTACTAATCGATACGCTTCGATAAATTTTCTTTATCATTCTTTCGCCTTCGTTCTATTCTGTTTTGTTTTTTCTTATACGAAATATATGAAGAACATCTACGCAAAGCCAACTCCATGCACTGTCTTTTTTTGTTATTTCCATTTTCTCTCGTACACTCTTCTTCATCTCTCTCTCTCTTGTTCTAGTTTGTTTTGTTCGTGTATTGTTCTATATTAGTAATAGGATCATTATTGTATAATATATCTCCCTTATTCACTTAATCCTTTGAATATAGAAAGAACATAAATATGAAAAAATGAGTCATATCTGCTATGGTCATGACTTCTATCTTTGAAAACAAACAGAGAACAGAACAAATTCATTTCTATATATAAATTTATGTACTTTTTTTTCTTTCGAACAACACTAATTATATTTTGTGATGTGTAATGATAGTAAAAGAAAAAGTTTCTTCGTCAAATGAATGAATCATTGAAGACATGTGACTAGTATTTCTACCTGTTTATTCGGTCATCTTTAGCAAAACATTATCTATATATACTTTTTTTTATTTTAGGTATGAAAATATAACTAACGCCTTTACAGAACGAAAAATTGAAGATACAAGAATATGATTCATCCCATTTCGTACGTTTGATTTTTTGTACTTTGAAGGCATTGCGTATACTTGAATACCTAAAAATAAATTGTATGCATAGATAATATTTTTCCTAGAGATGACTGAATAAACAATTAGAAATATTTAACCATGGTAAAATTTACATCAACTATATGACTTTATTTATTCATTGTCAAATCTTTGTCTATACTATATCAAATGTCAATTTATAAATCTGATGGTACCAAGAATGTAACATCTCGACATATAATTTTTGAAAACATATCGCATTTAGAAATATTATGCACAGTTCCTTTGGTAAAAAAAACAGCAAGTGATCGATTGTTATAAAAGAAAACATATAGGTATAGTCAGTATCAATTGTTACCAGAAATCAATTTTAAACATAAAGATTCATATCAAGTACACAAGAGGTTTCAATACACCTATGGCTTGTTGAGATAATCACTATCAAGCAGAGACGTGTACCACGAGTGAATCGTAATAGATCGTTATATGTGCTTAAGTCAATCTTTGGGAAACGAGACCGATTTTAGTGTGTTTAACTAACTTTTATGTTTTCCTATGTTAAATTAATGGTAAAACAACAAAATGCAACGATAGAATAATTATTGCTAAAGAAAAGTTCAAATTTCAATAAATTCTACTGCTAATAGTTTTAAATTGTCGGAACATGTCAATTGTACAGTACATATAATAGATTATGCGTTTATATTTTCTCTATTTTATTAGTCTTTTCGTCACACATACTCTAGATGCACTTATTGTTTCGATTTTGTATTTTTCTAACATAGCATATCCGTTGATTTTGATAAAATTTCATCTGTCCACGTTGTCACTGTTATATACTTGGTGGATCAAATGTAAGAAGACACAGAAAAAATGGAATATCTTCATTATAGCTTGAGCAAACGCACTGATGTTTTTATCAATGATAAAAAATTAGTTCGTTTTCACAAACCATAATGGAGATATTCAAAATTTTCTGTGTTTTCTTACTTTTGGGTCATTAGGTATATACCTCCATCTCTCTCTATTTCTAATTTTGTCGAGACGCACATATCGATGAATTCTACCAATAAACATTTTGCCTCATATTTATTTAGGATTGATCATAAGTTTGTAGAACGGTGTTAGAAAGAACTTGATGGATTAGTTAACTTACTCGACAGTGAAAAACCAAGTATACCATGTTGTAGAGATTTTTGAGGCGTATCGAATGATATATAGCAAATCATATTTTCATAAGACTTTGAAAGAAACAGTCAGTTTACTGATAGACGACTACACATGTACAACCACAATCATCCATACTCACACTGGCAAGATAGCTGAAGATGCGATGTATATGAGGTTGTAATCCGTCAAAAACTCTGTAAAATCGTATATGAGAAACAATATCTTACAAATATTTTTGACTGATGTTAAGGACTACAATATTCAATAATCTATCATGATTAAATAAGAACATAGATGCAGGTGTGTAGTCGTCTATCAGTAAATTGACTTTATTTCTTTCAAAATCTTGTAAAAACAAGATTTAGAAATTACGATTCGACACGCCTCTAAAGAACTCTACAAATTATTTTTTAAACTAATTGAATTTTATATAGTATTACACCGTAACGGTATCGTAATACAATGCACCTTATATGATCATCGTTTCCGGTCCAAAACTATCGTATTTTAATCAAATATGACCGTCCATTTGCTATGTCCTCTGCTCTAAATAGATAGTATTGAATACGTTTTGCGTAAAACATGCTATGACTGATCAATATTCAATATGTTTGGAACATGGACAGACGTAATCGTGAAAATTAGTTTTTTATGTAAAAAAAAATGTTCTATGTGATACTGTAAATTAATTATTTCTCGTGTAGAGTTCAAATCAAGTTGCGCGAACTCCGTATGGCACAATACTATCTAGCTTTTTTTATTCAAGAATAAATATTTTTTGTAACCTGATAGAATGTAAACCTCAACATTACCACTTCAAATAGTATTGTAGATAATAATAGAATTTCTTTTTTATTCAATGAAAGTCGATAATAATGGTAAACTCTTTTTATGAACTATATTCAAATTAATGCTGTTCACCCCTTTGAAGAACTTTTTTAAATAGGAATATATGGATGAGTACTTTTTTTTATCACTAAATTAGCAATTAGTAAAAAAAAGTGATAGATATATGAAGAAATTGTTTGAATTACAATAAAATTCACTTTATTCTCTTTCTTACAGCCGACAGTCACTCTTTTACTACCGTTAAGATGGAGTTTTAGCTGAAATCGGCTCTTTGTTTACTGCGTTCTCAGCCTCATCCTCATCCTCAAATTTTATTCAAATTCAATCAATCATACCACATCAACTAGAAATTTTGCTTATCTGCTTTTTTATGTGAATCGAGTCTAGTGACCAGTCCTTTTTACATGAATTGACTTAATCACACTTGAGATTCTCTCAGCACTGAATTTCTAACAGTTTCATTTCAACACATAGGTGCAATCGTTGTGGTGTGATTTAAAATGAAGTAGTCATAAATGCAATCAATAGGATAAAGTGAGATGCGCATCGGCAGCAACCTATATAAAATGAATCAGTTACTAATTCTTACTCATGAGAAGGAAGCGGAATGATTAAAATCCGTCTCAGTTGAGTTACGTAATCAGTATACGATTAATTTGCGATTCTTAAACAGACTGTTCAACTATACTATTTGACATAGAAATACGACGGTATCACAATGAAATCATGACAAGCTCACGATGAAAATGCGAACAATTGCGTCAACTGACCTGAGTAGTTGATCAGCTACTTGATCAAGAAATGTCACGAGTAGAGACTTGCGAAATCAGTTCTGCTCTTTATCCTGTTAGATCTGACCCAAATCAGATTAAGATTAAGAAAAAGAATTTGTCTTGATCAAATGTAAAACAAAACATTGATCTGATACATCTCTATTCAAAATTCTACAGTCAATTGTGATCTATATAAATACTGGGAAAAATTGTAACATTTTTTTTGATAAGAAGATACAATGAAAAGTGCATGAATCAGTATATGTATTGCCAATTTTGTAAAGATATTTATTGAATAATTTATTTCTCGATTAAAACATACTACTCAGAAAATTTTTTATGAATATCTGTTAGATGAAGTAATGTCATTGTTGTTTGTTTATGAATTGTGATCGATTTGTTTATCTAAATAAGAAGAAATTCAATTTGATATTCATTTAATAAATTATTCTTTTAGATAATTGTATGTACCTGTAAGCGATGGTAATGGTATTATTTCTCCATGAGAATATTTAATTCTATGATCTATTCCTTTAGTTTTACAGTTTTCTTGAAATTTACATGGAATAAGGTAATCTGGTAGTTTCGAATGACGAAATTGTGCACGATGAAGAGGATCTATACGTCTTTGACATTTTCCATCATCTTGACATGTAGGGACTAAATGTGGTATATGAACAAGATGTGGTTCCATTGATTTTCGATGGCATAATTCTGAGAAACGACATGGATGAACATATTGATCGTTGTGATCTTTTCCTTCATCTGTATTAGCATATTGAAGGAGACAATTAATCGATTTATCACATAGCTTAATTTCTTTGTTTGGTGGAAACTGTTGTGGAAGAGAATAATAAGTGTTAGGAGATGATGGTATATGTTCAACGTCACTATTGTGTAATGAAATGATATTATCAATTGATTTTTGAGATGAAATATGATCCTTAATAAAATCAATATCAATAGATGGATGAAATTGTTCAATGGGTTCATGTCGAATAATAAGATTTCGTATAGGTACTGTTTGAGAACCTGCACTTATTTGAATATATTCAAGAATATTTAAATCAAGTTCTGTTTTATCAAATGTATAACTAATCTTTTGATTATTATATATTTTATTAGATCCAGCAATTGATAATATAACTTCATTTGCATTTCGATTAATTGTAAGACTATAAGTAATATAATCATCAATATCACATCCACGATGAAATGAATTTGTACCTGATTTAAATGTTTGATCATCAATAACAAAATAATGTGTAATTGGAGAACGATTACTAATATATGAATAACCTTCACGATATTCAAGTGCAATTTGTGGAGAATTTTTATTTATATTATTTAATGGACATTTAGCAATATAACAAGTAAGACATTGAAGATCATTTTGTTCAATATTAATATCAATCATTTGATTAGTTAATATTAACATCATATCTCCATTAAATGCTTCCCAATAAATATATATTATATTAGAAATATCTTTTGATAAATCTTGATTTGATTTATATTGATTATAAGATTGGGAGATTGTAATTGGTATAATAATATGATCTTTAAAATCACTTGGAGATAATGTAATAACTGTACCTTCAAGTGATGGAAGAGATTTAGATCGATTTTCAATCATTTGAAAAGTTTCTTGAATAACAAATTCATGATATGGAACACGTGTTGAATCTAATGGCTGATGAAGACCAGCAGGTTTAATACTAACATCAATTTGATGAGGTGTTATATGAAGTACATTACCAAAAATAGTTCGAGCTGATTGTTGAGCAGAATTGGATAAAGAATCAAATGTTGTTTGAGCCATATAAATACGATCAATATAATCTAATGGAATTAATTGTGGTAAATGAGCTTCAAAAACACGATGTGAATCAGTAGTTAACCATCTTTGTTTAATAATATTAATATCAATATCTGTTGTAGATTTTTTTGATAATCCTGCTAATGCCATAAGTTCATGAGCAGCAGCTATTTCATATCCTGGTATTGAACAATGTAATTTAGTTCTATGAAAATGTTCAATACGTGTTTCAGGTGTACCTGGATCTTTAAGCCATAATCTCCATCTATATGCATTTTTACTTTGACCAAATGTAGTTGCTGCTTGAATAGCAAAATTACTATCAGGATGAAGCATTAATTCATGTCGAAATACAATAATAATATCTCCATAATAATAACCAGTATGTGGACCAAGAATACCAAAAACATGTTTATTTGTACCAAATATATGATCAGGTGCATATCCAATACCAGTTGGACTTGAATGAAGTTGAAGTGATGCTTGTGCTATTTCATTCGTCCATTTTTTAACAGTTTCAATATCTTCATTTGTAACAAAATCTTTTAATATTATTTCATGTTGTTGTAATTTTGATCTAATTGATGGATCATTAGTTTGATTAAATTCGATTTCTACTAACATTTGAATATATTCTTGACAAATTTTTTGAAAACGAAAATTTTTTTTTTTTTGAAAAATATATTTTACTTTCATATGCTGTTTAATTGCTTTAGCTACAGATGTTGATTGTTTTAATGAATTCATATGATCTCTACTCATAACATGACCATGAACAAGAATTGATTCAAATATAGCTGTATTACATCGATGAATTGGTTGTAATGCACGAATCCAATATTTTAATTCATCTGATATTATTATTTTTGATGGATTCCAATTAGAATCTTTAACATAATTTTCAATACTATTTATCATTTCATTTTGATTTTGAACAAAATTTATATTTTTATTAAGAGCTAAATACCGAGCAACACCAACATGATCAAAATGATTATTATGTCGATATTGTTTTATATGTTCAGGATTAAAACGATCAAGACATTCTAATCTTATATAATTACATAATAAACGAATATCACGTATATTTGGATGTGAATATGAATTTAAATGATTTTCATTATTAAGTAATTGACATTTATCTTGACTAGGACATTCAAGTCTTATAATATGAATATATGATTGAATATGTTTTTTATCTAATATATCTGGACATTGTCTTCCAAATGGACATATATGAGAATAACGAAAACAATGAATATTAATATTTGATGAATCAGAGTTTTCTATTTGATTAGTATTTTCTAATAAGTTATCATGCAATTGACACATATAAGGTGTATATGGACATGGACGATTAAATGGATGATTTTCGTTTTCAATATGTTCATTATTATGAAAATTATTACAATATAAACTACATTGACAATCAATTTTACAATGACGGTATATTGTGCAATGTTCATTATCATGTTTGAATAACAATGAACAATGAATACCATCATGACATAATGGAGCATGACGATATTTTAATAAATGTGATACAGTCATATCTGTACAAAAACCTTTTTTAGTACAGAAATTAGGATGTCTGAAATTTTTTGAATGTTCTTCTTCGTCAATATGTTCACATTGTCCACCATATTGACATGGAAGACGATGAAAATATACACGCGTATGTGATTCATCATTTAATTGATTACATAAATCGTGTTTCCAACATACAGGACGAGGTGTTGTACATTCAATATTTGGAAAATAATCTAAATTGAAAATAGAAATAGGAAAAAAAAGCTTGTTGGTGCCGCTCCTTTAGAGCTAAAATATGGAATTCACATATCTTCTTTAGTGTAATTATACTAATACAACGCACTTAAAATAACACAATTCTAATAGATCATAATTGTTCTCCAACGGTAATCAAGTGTTCGTTAATTATTTTACCTAATTTCTTTTGTATTTCGAATACATATTCCTTTCATTTAAATTTTTCGCTCGCATTCTATTTTTTAATTGTCTTGTTGTTATTCATTTATGATTTATTTCTCTTTTTTATTTCATCTTACTTAATTTACTGCTATTTTTATACTTCTAATCATTGATTTACTTGACACAACCTATTATATATATATCCATTTAATTCTATGACAGTTGCACACTATTTAGATCGGTTAGAATCTTCAGTTGAAACTTTAGATTTATAGAATGCATTGGAATAATCTAAACACTGTTACGGAATCGTAGTTAGCTATGAAATTTGTCAATGCACTCAGGTTCCTCTATATCATCTCAACCAACTGTTCAACATCTTTTGTAATTTATGTTTTCGGGATTTTTCTAAAAACTCCATCATTTATCGTATTAATGAAGAGAATAAATTAGTCTCAGAACAAATATCTAACTAAGGATAAGAATAAGGCATAACTTTTGACTATATTAGCCTTTTCTTCGTACATTTAAAATATATTATACGCCATTCATAGATAGTGTATGTTCGCGAGCAACAGTGAAAAGTATAGATACAATCGTACTATGACAATTCATATAGTTCAGTGCTACAATCTTACATCTCTATGCTTATGTACAAGGCAGTGAAACTATATGTGGTAAAATATGAAGCAAACCTAGAGTCTCAAGCTGATCTCCATATATGAAAACGTTATGCAAGTATTATTCTCTTGAAAAATGATTGTGTTGTTATACATACATCACAGATAGATATGGTCGTTATCAGGAGCCATTGATATCATCACATCTCTCAGAGTATAGCCTTTTGTGATTAAACGTACATCTAAACTAATTGGGTTGATAATGATTTGTCAATTTTTTCCTGTCACAGTATTATTTACCTTAATATTCTGATATACTATACAAATAGAAAAAAGTCTGCTTCTGGCACAGAAATAGGGAATGATCTAATACATCCTGTTTATAGTGAAATACAAATTTGAAAGAATGCTAGGACATAGAAGCATAAGCCAAGTAGCTGAGTTGTTGCCGCTGTCATATAAACAGAAATGCTAATTTTTGAATGTTTTTGGTATTCAGGGACAGTGTTCAAGATTATTTTAATCCTGATTTTTAAGGCTCACTCCCATCCTTAAATTAATTTTTAGTTTAGATTATAAAATCTTGCTAAACTTTTGAGAAGAGATCGATTCTGGGCCGAACATCTTGCAGTTACAATTTCAGTTCTACACATTTTCAGGTAGTTTCAAAATGTAGCTGAGATCCGGCGCTTCAACTTAACAGAGTTCGATTTTTTTTCTTTTATATTTTATTATTTTTTTAAATTTGGCTTTGTTAAGTTGTAGAACGGATCATCGTCTTCATTGTGCAACCAACCGCAGTTTTTTAGCACTTTATAATAGCGTAGAAATTTGAGATGCACAAAATGTTCGAACAATAAATCTTATTATGTGAAAAACGCAAAAGAAGCTTTAGAAGTCTAACGAGTGCCTCAGAAAAAATGGACCTTTCAGTATTTTTACGAATTCTTCTCTATTATCCTTGTAATTAAAGCTCTTTTAATTATCAAAAGATAGTGCTTGCTTGAAATTCTTAGAAATTCCATCCAATTCCTTTTGGTTCAAAAAATTTCGTTCGATTCCGTCTAATTTTGCTCACGTATTTCAGATATTTATCTTTAACTACAAAAGGTAAACTGAGCGTGAAGATGAGACAGAATTCCGGAATTAAATGCAATTGCGGCAATTCCTCCAATACAGGGAACTCGAATGTTATCAAATAAGTCGAGTGAGTCCGATATTTTCTAAATTGTGAAATCGGATGAAACTGAATCTAGGACCGGAATTAATTCCATAATGTACAATATCGTGGAACAGAATGAATTCACAACAGTTTTAGACATTGTGACGGATTTCATTCGTCATCGCTCCTCATCCTGGACATGTCACACATGGGTTATGGTCTTTTTTTCTCTCTTTGTAGCTATATATACTCATACTTGTGTATTGTTTTATTAGTCAATACACTCACGAGCCTCGTTGCCCGTCACAGATATTTGGAAAAAGACGAAAAATAAAAATATGTAAGCAGCTGTACAAAGCAAATGCGTGATCCATAATAAATGGCCACCTTCTGCATTTCATATTTTAATCTCTAAATATCTTTTATTAAAAAAAATAAAATATGCCATCATACTCAGTGTGAAGAGCTCTAACATTTATAAACTAAAGTCTATTACAACTGTATACTTTTTGTTTTCAGAATAAGACAAAACTCTATGTGATGATTAGTTTTGTCAAAGTCGAAATGTGGGCATTTATTATGAGTCACATATTTGATTTTTACAGCTACTTGCATGTTTTCAGTTTTCCTCTTTTGTGGAACTCACATATGAAAAATGTGAGTGTAAGTTTTAAGTCGAAGTTTTGCGGCTCCTCCCCCCCACCCCTTACAGACCTCTCCATTACGAACACCCCCTTGTGCAGACACCCCTCCATTACAAGCAGGCACGATACAGAAATTGGTTCCTATGTTTATTTATCTGCAGGGCTGTCGCGACCGGGGAGGAGGGGGATGCCTCCTCCAATCTTAAGAAATTTTCTTTTTTTTGCTCGGCACTTTTTAAAAAATTTTCAAAAATCCTTCAAAAATTTTTAAAATTCTCCAAAAATCTCGACAAATTTTTAGTAAATCTGTAATTTTTTCTTCAAAATTTCGATAATTTATAGACACTTTAAAAAAAATTTTTGTCCTTTCTCCAATCTTTAGCCCCTCGCGACAGCCCTGTTTATCTGAGGCTCAATTGTTTAAAAATATGTGAGTTCTACATTTTAGTCCCAAAGGGACTGCGCTGACAAGCTTTTTTCAAATATGCCTAAAAGTGTTTTTAGGGCTAGTCATATACGATCCTATCAAATAATGTCGAACGGAAAAATATTGAAAGATAAAGTTATCGAAAAAGGTAAAACATCGAAATGTAAAGATGCAGAATAAAAGAACATTCGATATATATAACCCCACCAGACTTGGAACCGACCGGCAATCTGGTATCGGACTGACCGGTCTTCATCGGTTTTTACTGATCCTTTTTTTAATTTTTAGAAACTTTTTGGGATCCAGAAACTGGTGTCTTGTACTTGTTTATAACGGTTTTCATGATTTCAATGATCAAGAAATATGATGCTCTACATTTCTGACTAATAAGTTTTCAAACTTTGTCAAAATTATAACTCTAAATACTTATACTCAGGACGCATCAGCCAGATACTAGAAGCTAATATCAATCTAAACTATGGAATTTTTATTTCGAGATATTGCGCTCATTTTTCTAATATAAATTTGGATGACACTCATAGAATTTCAATAGCTAGTACTTTTCGATTCATGCATTCATAAGAAAATTTCAGAAAAGCTTACGTTTTGTTGTCATGATCTGGTTCACAACTGTTATTATGTAACTGTGAAAATATTCATATGTGAAGAAAGTTTAAATAAGAAGTCTAATATACGAACGCTAGATTCCAGTCATCTCATCTATCTGTCGGTCGTAGCCGCTATTTTGCGGTTTGAGATGCATTCAAGCTGTGTCAGATGATTATTCCTAGTAAAATAGATCACATATATCAATTGTAAAAGAGTCGTATAGGTATTGAAAAAAAACGGCTAAAGTATAGTTAATAGAAGCTGTTACTATTAGAAACTTCGAGAATTATGACTTTGACAGTGTATATCATCGTCAATTTGATGTAAAAAAACCTGTTTCCAGATAGTACTATTTATTTAAATGATGCATGGAATCCATCGACCTTACACTAGTAAAATTAAGGATTGTGATCGGCCGATCCGGTCTGAAAAAGATAGATCGGTTCCAACTCTGAACCGCACCTCACCCCACCCCTCTCCTTTACCCTCACCCCCACCCTTACGCTCAAAATAATTGCTGTATCTTTTAAAACTTTAATAATCCTTACACTTTTTTTCGATATTTTAGTTGTTCGATATTCTATTTTCGGTCGTTTTGGCTATTCTGAATTCTTAAATACTGGAGGGCTCATTTTTCCTGGCACATCCATTGTAAGGTTTCAAAAGAATCTATGTAACGTTCTTAGAACTCGTTATAAAATGAGTAAACTATAGTGCGTTCGAAAGTGGATGATTTTGTCTATCCAGTACATTATCAACTTCTATATCACAAAATGTGACTAAAATTGACTTTTTAGGGTGGGGGTGAACCTTAATATGAATGCTTGGAAATTTACAAAAATCTGTATCTATCTAAGTTTTTTCTTTATTTGGTGGATAGGAATTCTAATAAATCAACGAGAGATAGATTGATGGTGAGGTAACTTTCTAACTATACAATGGATGTTGGATATAATAATCGATTACCCGATAATGATCTCATAATTTTTAATAAACTTACCGATAAACGTGGTTAATTCATCAGCATTAATTACTGAATGTTGCTTTTTTAACTCGATTAATTTTTTAAACCACTGAATACTGGTTTCATACTGTCCTTTGTGTGAGATCATCTGGCCAAGATCGTCGTATATAGTCATTAATAAGGGATCATAAGGTGAAAGTTCATTCATAAAACGATGATAATAATTTTCTGCTACATCTAATTTGTTCATTTTCCATAATATTTTAGCTAACGTTCGGAGATTGCTTTGTTCAATTTCATTTGGTTGTTTTACATCTAGAGAATTCAGAATTGAAAGGTAATCTTCATTAGTGCACAAAGACATTTTTATGATCCACATCTGATTATTATCGTCATGAGTAATTTCATTGACACAAAAAATAGAAGCGACCATAAAAAGTACTTCTGATTGATCAATAAATTCAGTTTGAGAACTAATTAAACCAAATGGTTTTGTATTAATTAACGTAAGATCAGCATCAATCTCAAATAATACACGTTGAAGATCAGTACAATCTTTAAAATTACTAAAATTTGCCAAAGCTTTCGAACGATCAGTATTAGTGAATAGAAATGAATTAATAGATATAAATTGACCAATATTTTGTTTAAGATTATCCAACTCATCATTTGATAATATCTGACTTCGAAAGACTCGTAGTTGGCATGTAGATTGACATTGCTTTAATTGTGTGTAAAGATCAGATATAAACGAATGGCAAAGAAACATCATATGAATATTTTGTACTTGTAAAGCTTTATCAATAATCTTATTAAAAAATGATTGATTTGTGTACCACCATAAAACTTTTTCTGATGAATAATTCGCTTCAAATTCATGAATAATATTAAGTTGATCATCATTATCTTGATATTCTTTTTTGAGCAGAGAAATCAATTCATTCTTATCATTCTCATTGAATTTCATTCGACGAAAACAATCAATAAATAATTGAAAATAAATAAATTCATTGTTAGTTTTTATTTTAGCCATGTCATTATTTATATTTGTATTAAAAATATTAATTATAAATGGTTGTTCTATTTTTATTAGAAGTTTTTGATCGGTTTCTATCGTCGACACAAGTTCATTGGCACCAACGATAACATCTTTGATCTAAAAAAAAAACATATGTAATATAAATGAAATATTTCAAGCTAATATTACTTTTGAAAAATTGCAAGCCCATTCTTTATTAGCCTGCTCATTGAAACAATACACATAGATTGATGTAACTTGTCGTAATTGATGAATATGTGGTACTAACTCTCGACCAAGTCGACCACTAACAATGATTACTAATCGATCTTCTTTGCGTTTTTGTTCAATATACTGTTGACACTCATTTTGATTTGTAAATTTTTTTAAATAATTGATAAAATGTCGAAGTTTTACTTGTGTATCATGATTTGTTACATTATCGACCTCAGCATCTAGCCAAATAAGACTAAATACTTCAATATTGTCATTATTTGATTGACATTTACTATCTGGTACATCAGTTGCCTTCATTTTTGTCTAAATAGTTAATAACGATTCTTTCACAACCTGTCTATGTATCTGTTTTTCGATAAAGAAAAGAAAAAAAAAACGAATGTTGCTTTCTCACTTTTATCTTATCATTTTATTATTTTTTTATTGTTGTTGTATCATACTATAATAAAAGCAGAGCAAGCAAAGATATGTTGTTGTTTATTAACAGAACTAGTTGCTTAATATCTTCACATTTTGCGAAAGAGCTAAATAGATTACTTATCTTATCATTAAGTGAAACGTAGTAGCGACAGTATAGATATATCGAAAAAGAAAATATATTTCATAAAATTGATAAGCTTTTTTGGAAGAAATATTCACTACCTGTAGAAATTTTGTCAGTTTTATAAGTGAAGAAAATAGTCATTATTTGATAAATCCTGTATGATTCTGTAGCAACAAAAAATAATATTGTTCATGAATGTTATATCTCACCATCACAGATGTACACTGCCTACGCCGTAATGGCAAGCAAGACTTGCTTTTTAGCGGTTCTTAAACCGGAAAAATTTTAAAGAGTAATGGGTAGATGACTGCTTTGTGTTCAATTTTCTATTTTTGTGTCTGCTAGACGGTTGTGCCTTAATCATGCCAATTATTAAACTTGATTATTCGAAATCTTTTAAAAAAAGAACGTACATCAAAAACTGAAAAGTTAAGTGTCCAAGGATCATAAATACATTTTGGAATTCCCTTTCAATGTTTTCTACGGACATCTAGATGTTTATCAAACTTTAACTTCCCACCATCAAAAAAGTTACTTAGGATTGCTGGATTCTTGAGAACTTGGAACCACATACCAGGTTCTCAAGAACGGAACAGAAAACTGACACTCTTATTCTCAATATTAGATGTTAATGAGAAAAGTAAATTTAAGAAATCATGAGAGATCATTTATATAATTCTATAACTCCTACTTGATATTAGTCCTCATGATTTTTCAGAGTCTATTGATGGAAGAATATATCCTATTCCATTAAACTGAACATGGCAGTATATATTTCATCCAATTTTAGAAATTTGATCAACAGTCAATATAAGAAGTCTCATTGATATTAATGAAGGTCCAATGGCTTAATCTAGAATTTCAGTGCCCATCGGAATCTAAATTAGATGAGTCAAAGTCCTTTCCACATGACTGATTGAGTATGCAATAAGAACTTTTTCTTTAACATTAATTGTTGTTGCTTTTGAAAAACTAGATATAACCATGATTATTATACAGCCCGACGAAAAAATGAAAAGACGATATGAAAACATAGCTGGATTGAAATTAGATTATAGAAACCAAAACAGAATGAAAAATATGAATAAGATTCAAATTTTTCAGTTAACCTCAACAATAATCGTTGTATCACATATTTAAGACACCAAAGATGTAAGAGATGTGAAATATAGAAATATCAACTTATATAGACTATATATGTATGCCTATAAACTTTACCTAATGGAAATCAAGATAGAAACATATACTCAGAGCATCTCACATACATTTCTTCAAGGTATCGTAGGTGAAAGTCGAAACAACATCTATCGAAATATGGAACAAAAGAAAAGTTGTATGTTCCGCTTGTAGAAATGATTGGGAAGGTTTTATCTACATATGATTATTGAACACTCAATAAAAATTTCATTGTATGCATCTCTTATCTCTCCTACCAACTCCTACAGCTTCCAATGTCCTAGACATCCGGTGCTTTTATAGTACTGTATTTTTCAACATGAAGTTCATTTTAATAACCAAAATTCAGAGTCTCTTTGATAAAGACTATATCAATTAATTATAAAACTATCCTATCTTTTATAGCTTTTCTGACAAAGATAAAAAAAATACATCCCTAAAAATAATTATAAGAAAATTTTTCCTACTCTGTTAATAATGAGTTTAAAAAGTACAATCCTTAGACGCACTGAAAAATAAGTTCGAACTTAAAAATAATTTTAAAAATTCTTATATAGAAAAAACTTAAACTAGTGATTACATTTCATAGAAAAAAATCATATAAAATACTTTTCTAGCTTTTCTATTTTTTATCTGTAGTGAGCAGTCGGACGTTCCATGATCGTTTCTTTTGAACTATGAGAAAATAAAATGATTTTGCGTACATATATCCGAATAAATTGTTTTTTGAATACTGTTGTTGACAACTTAAAGAAAAAATAGATTTAGTAAAATGTTTTTGTTCAATAATCTTTGTTGAAGAAACAGAAATTTTCTAATTAAAAGAGCGAAAAAAATGACTTTGCTCTTATTTTTATATAATTATTTGCTTATCCTATCATAATAATAATCTATTATTTAAAAATAAGATAAAAATTAAATATGGCATCATCGTTAACTATTTCTCTAGGTTTTGGTCACATAATTCTTATTCGATATATTGAATCGGTCTTGTTTGTTTTGGATATTACAGGATCTCTTCTTTTATTTTTGTAGACTTTTTAGATTCATCTATAGCAGCTATTGTTTTAATTCTAATGGGTATCATACCTCAATTATATGCTCTAAATCATACACCAGATTCATTATTTAATAGAAACTTTTGTAAAGCTCGAGGTTATATTACTCAATTAAGTGCTATGTTATGTCGATGGTTATTAAGGGTACCCCCCCCCTCTTTTTTCATGATTTTTAGATCTCAAGAACGGCAAGTCCGATCGAGCTGAAATTTTTACCACAAATAGAGGACCTAAATTGATGAGACACGTGTTCGAGGAAAAAATTTTCAAAAGGGGTCTTCTTGGATTTTTTCGAAAACTAATGGTTTTCCATAGGGTCTCATTGTGCCACCGGTTTTCCCCATCAAACTTCGTCCGATTGAGCTGAAATTTTTTTTGAGATCACCTACACCTGTATCTCAGAGGTAATTTTCAGCGTTTTTCAAAAACTCGCTTTCTTTTTTTTTTATAACAAAAATACGAAAACGATCTCGAAAAAACCGAGAAGTCGATCTCGAAAACCCCATAAACTCGAACGAAATGATCGAAAACGAAAACGGCCGATTTTACCTCTGGAGGATATATACAAGTATCTCTGGTAAAAATTTCAGCTCGATCGGACAAAGTTAAGGTAGGGTTGATGGTGGCACAATCAAACTCTATGGATGAGAAACTAGTTTTGAGAAAACTAAAAAATAAGTTTGGGAACACTCTGATTTTTTTTTCAACATTTTTATAAACAACTTTTCATGTAGAATCCACTGAACACATTAAAAAATTTTTTTGAAAAAATTTTTTTTTGGTCATGGCTTTTCGTGGACCCCCGATAGCAATTGAATGGCAGGACCAATCGAGATCATTTAAACGACAATCGAAATACCAACACATGGTCTCTCGACAGCACATATAAACAAAAAAAAATTTTCCAAAAAGTTCGACAAAAAAAAAGAGGGGGGGGTACCCTTAACAATTGCTTGTATTGATCGTTGTTTATTAATTTCATTAAATATTAATCTTTGACTTTTTTCGACTATTCATATTGCTCGAAAAGTAGTATTATTACTTAGCATTATTTGGTTAATATTTCGAATTCATATGATTATCTTTACTGATGTTTGAATTCCTGGTTATATTGCTTGTATGATGGTAACCAATGAATCAGCAATTTATCATTCTATTTATACAAGTATTTTAGGAGAATTAGTACCACCTTTGATTATGTTATAATATTTAGCATTTACTTGTTCTATTATTAATAAATCTGCAGATCATTTATGCAATTATTTACAGAAATTATTGTATTTATTTATCCTAAAATATCCTTTTATTTGAATACATTAATTTCACATACATTTCAAAATGAATTAATTATTTTATTTTGGTCGATTTCTACTTGTAGTCGTAGGCAGCATTTTCGTAATAAAAAAAGATTTGAACAAACTACTATAACTGCAACAGTTTATAAACGATATAATTTACACGTAATTATAAAATAAATTAAAATTATTTCATATTATCAGAATAAAACAGTCACATAACAATGGAATATTTTAGTTGAAAAAGTCGTGTAATTTGTTTTGTTGTTGTATGAATATATATTTATATTATTCTACATTGATTTTTGAATTCTTTGTAATAAATTGTTACGTCAAACGTAATTCGAAAGTAATTAGTTCATAATTAACTAAGCTCATAGAAATGGAATAATAAATATTTCTTTTAAATAATGATATAGCGCCGTCTATCTTTATCCTTTTATTGTTGGTTATTCTTTTAAGCCAACCTTTCTTTTATTATAAACAATACATATTTTTTATTAATGGATTTCACCTTGAAAATAGATGTTTTTTAGAGTTTTAAATATGGTATTTATGTGACTATATCAGTATTAGATGATCTATTTTTACTTATTTTAATCATTAACCAAAGATAATTTTCAAAATATTATCGACATGTTTAATCATATTTTCTTTATTTTCTTTATTTGTACATTATTTTTATCTGTATATATATTTGCTTTTGACTGTGATTCATCTATTGTTTATTCACATATAAATCAACCTGGTCCGTCCTATACTGTTCCACGTGCTAATTTATCCGAACATTTAAAATGTTATCCAGGTCATAATCATCGAAAAAGATGGATTTTATTTCTTCCAGGTGCCACAGAAGAAGTTAAAGAATTGTATAGTTGGAATTGGATGCCAATAATGAATAAAAAAGGATGGCCATATTGTACATTACAATTACCAGAAAAAGGCTTAGGTGATTTACAAGTAGCTGCAGAATACATAGTTTATGCAGTTCGAAAAATGTATAGAAAAGCAATGAAAGAAAAAGATTATAGTAAGATTAATTATTTATATATTCAATTGAGATGAATTTCGTTTTTTAGATATTCGTAGTAAAACAAGAATTAATATAATTGGTCATTCTCTTGGTGGTGCACTTCCACGTTTTGCACTTCGTTTTTGGCCAGATATTCGACATATGGTTTATCATTTAATTGCATTTGGTCCAACAAATCATGGAACAATAATGGCTGATACAGCTTGTAGTGTAGTACCTTGTCCTATATCTGTTAGTCAACAACGAATTAATTCTTCATTTCTTTGTGCACTTAATTCATATCAAGAAACATTTTCTTCAATAAAATATACAAATATTTTATCAAAATTTGATGAAATTGTTCGACCTATTAAAAGTGCTGAAATAAATGAAAAAGGTGTAACAAATATTTATATTCAAGATATATGTCCATATCGAATATTTTCTGAACATCTCGGTGTAGGAATTTATGATTATTGTGGTTATTTTTTAACTATGAATGCCTTAAAATCTCGATCATTAAAAAATATATCATCAGAAGAATGTTGTGCAGAAACTTTAATGCCTGGTATTAATGCAACTACACCTGAATTTCTTTCTAAAGTTGCTTATTCAGCTAAAGAACATGCAAAACATTTACTTATATATTTTGGTGAAGCGAAAGATGAACCAGAATTAAGATGTTCATTTCGAACTGATTGTAAAAAAATAAAAAATAAAATAAATGAAATAAGTTTACGTTAATATTCTGTTATGTTCTATATTATCATATATAAATAATTTCGCATAAATAAATTAAAACAAAATATATATAATTATTTCTTATGTTATTATTTTGTTTGAAGTAAAAGATTTTAGAATTTTGAAAATATCATCATTTTCAAAAGTAAATTTATCTTTAAAGGATTTAAATTAAAAACAATTTTAAACAAAATAAAATGTACATTATGTATTTTCAGTTGAATTTATTTTCATTTGAATACGTTCAAGATAATTTTTAAAAGTATGTAAATTTGGATGATTAGATCCAAGAGTTTCACTAGCAATATTAACAGCACGTTGTTCATATTCAACAGCTTTTTGTAAATCTCCTAAACCAACAAATGCAGTTGCCATACTGTTATATGTATTAGCAAGATCAGGATGATTAGCTGATAAAGTTTTCTCTTGAATTTTTAAAGCTTTTTCATAATTTTCAAGTGCAGTTGGATATTCTTTCATTGATTGATATGTAACACCAATATTATTATAAACAGCAGCTAAATCTGGATGATTAGGCGAAAGTGTTTTTTGTTGAATTTCAAGTGTTTTTTTATAATATTCAAGTGCAGATGAATATTCTTGCATTGTTTGATGTATAACACCAATATTATTATATGTAACAACAAGTGTTGGATGATTTGGTGTAAGAGATTTTGATTTAATTTCAAGTGATTTTTTATATAATGTAAGTGCTAGTTTATGATTACCTAATTTTCTATGAATTTCAGCAATATTATTATAAGTAGTAGCTAATGATGGATGATTTGGTCGAAGAGATTTTTCTTGAAGTTTTTGGGTTTTTTGAAAGTATTCAAGTGCTGTATTATAATCTCCCATTAATTGATTAAGATGACCAATATTATTATATGAAGTTCCAAGTGATGGATGATTAGCAGGAAGTGATTTTTGTCGAATTTTAAGTGCTTTTTGATAGAATGATAATGCAACGGAATAATTTCCCATTGATTGATGAACAACACCAATATTATTATAAGTAGTAGCAAGTTCTGGATGATTAATAGAAAAAGCTTTTTCTTGAATTTCAAGTGCTTTTTGATATGATGAAAGTGCATCAGAAAAATCTCCCATTTGTTGATATATATCACCAATATTAATAAATGTTATAGATAATGATGGATGATTTGGTGTAAATGTTTTTTGTTTAACTTCAAGTGATTTTTGAAAATATGATATAGCTTCTGAATAATTACCCATTTCACGATGAATAAGTCCAATATTATTATAAGTTATAGCTAATGTTGAATCATATGGAGAAGATGTTTTTAATCGTATATTAAGTACTTTTTCAAAATATGTTAATGCAGATGAAAAATTTCCCATTTCTCTTTGTAGTTCACCCATATTATTATATGTTATAGCAAGATCTGTATGTGTAGATGGAAGAACTTTTCGTTTAATTTCTAAAGCTTTTTTATAAAATTCAAGTGCTGTTGTAAATTCACCAAGTGATTCATTTGCAAGACCAAGATTATTATAAGTTGTAGCAAATGATAAATGATTAGGTGGAAGAGTTTTTTGTTTAATACGTAAAGTTTTTTCATGTGATGATAATGCATTAAAATATTCACCTAATTCTCTTTGAGCTTCACCAATATTATTATAAGCAATACTAAGTAAACGATGATTAGGTGGTAAACATTTTTGTCGAATTTCAATTGCTTTTTGATAATATATTAATGCTAATGTATAATCTCCAATATCATCACAAATAAGTCCTAATTCATTATATATATGTGATTGTTTTAATAAATCATTATCTGTTAAAAAATTTAGAAGTACAATATAAATTTCTTTTGCATGTTCATATTCATGTAAATAAATCATTAATTTAGCTAATTTATACCATCCAGTTGTTGTTCGTGTTTCATCTTGTATTAATTCATTAAGACGTATTATTTGTTTATTATTAATATCTATTAATATTAAATTAATTTGCCATAAACGATCTTCAATTTGTTTGATTTCATTTATACGAAAAATACTATGCATAGAAAAAAGAACAGATTTTTCTTGTTCAATAAAATAACTTAAATTTTCTAATGATGTATATGGCGTTGATGTTACATTAGAACCAATTTCAATTTGAAATAAAAGACCAATTGAATTTGAATTAATAGATGCCCGACGTGCATCATCTAATGATGTTTTATAATCTTTATTAGCTAACATAAAATTATTAAATGATAATATATCACCTTGACTTGTTTTCATTTTATCAAAATCATTAATTGATAAATTTTGACTTCGATATACAAAATTTAATGTTTCATTATTTATTTTTAATTGTTCTAATTGTTTATGAAGATCTTGTATAAATGAACCCATTTTAATAATAACTTCAATATCTTGTGTTTGTAATGCACGATTAATCATAATATAAATAAAACATTCACGTGTATACCACCATATTGGTGTATGATCATAATATGTTTTTTCAAATTCATCAATTATTTTTAATTCATCAGTATTATCCGTATAATGTGTACGACAAAATTCAGCTATTTGTTTATATGATTCTTTATCATATTGTATATCAAGAATAATTTGTTTAACTAAATACCAATAAATAAATAATTGATTTAGTGTTTTTAAATCATTTTTTGTATAATTTCCTGATGGTATTATACTCATAATAAGTATTTCTTGTTGATGTTGTCTTGTATCACGTTTAAGTGATGTATAAATTGGATCAACTTTATCAAAAATACCTTTAATTTTTTCATATTCTTGTTTTGGATATTCTTTTATTTGACCATCATTTGAAAGAATATATATAGAATGAATTTGTGTCATTAATTTAATATGTAACCATATTTCTTGTATAAGTTCATCAGCTATAATCATTAAAATTTTCGCATCTTTCATTTTATTAAGATATTGTATACAATCATTTATATTTGTAAATGTATTTATTGAAATAGATATACGTTGAAGACGTGCAATTGCATTTCGATATATAACATCAGAATCATTTAAATTTGTATCAAGCCAAACAACAACAAATTTATTATTAATATTATGTTGAATTTTGTGTTTTATATTAGAAATTTTATTTGAAGAAGAAGAATTTTGTATATCATTTGATATTGATTCATTTGATTCAATATTATTTGTTGTCTTTGAAGTTGTAACTCCCATAAGAACAATTTTGTGATAGTGCACTTATTTGTACGTAATTGTATTAATGATGAATGTTGTTAACATTTTTTTATTTCTTATTGTTTCTATATTGTTCTGTTGATGTTTAAGTAAAAAGAAATATGAGAACAAAATAAAATTTCAAAAAGACATTTATAAAATGTACAATTATTACATTATTACACTTCAAATATGTATTCGAACTTTTTACATACTAATTTTATTTGCAATAAAATAATGTCGTTTTTTACCATTGAAAACATCGAAAACAGTATGATTAACATGGCTATTACATTAAAGTGAATTGTTAGATATTAAAGAGTATGTCTTTGAAAAGTTCTTAATAATATAAAATGAAACTCAAGAATAAATTTTTCTCTATCTGTATGACATAGTAAAAGCAAAGTTCAATATTTCTTTATTCTTCAATTAATATAATAGTAATTAAATTTCAATCACAGCTATTTATTATAATTTTTGTAAATACTACTGAATGGCCGCTCTCACCACTTTTTGTTTCCTTCTTCTTTTTTTATTTCTTCTAATTTCTAGTCATTTCTATACATACAGAATGAATGACCAGAAAAAAAAGAAATATAGAATTAAGTCCATCAAGTTTCTATTTAATTAAACATTCGAAATAATCGTCCTGCTTATTCAAACGTATGAACTTGGCTACAAAACAAAACTAGAAGTCAGAATTGTTTTGGTAGCTGAAGTTTTGTTTGATCAAATTGAACAATTGAAAATTATATGATATTAGATAATCCAAAACCGAGCTGGTAGAGATCGAAAGTTTTGAAAAATCTTTTTTGTTGACCCTATTTTCAATCAAAAAATTTTTCTGATAGAATTTGTAAAGAAATACATATTATTCAAAAAAATTCATCACTTTTAATCGGTTCTATCAAAATTTTGCTGGTTGTATATGTGAATCTAGCTAGCCAATTTACGGACAGAACTGACTAATTGTCTTCGTTTTCTCCTGACATTGTGAATTGTATTTTATCTAATGAATTGATCACTAAATTCAATTCACAGTAACTATGTCGAAAAGCGAAAAAGACGTTTAGACATCATATGTTTGACCCATCATTTTATTGAAAATATAAAATGATGAATACTATTTGAAAAATAATAGAACATACTTCAAACAGTGGATGAAGTAAAAATTCATTTCTACTACAAATGACATTTGATTGCGTCTATTTTTATTTATTGAAAGTTTATTAATAGAACAGCTATTTTAGAACAACAATTGATAAAAATATTCATTTTTCGTTCTAAAAGAGTAATATAAAAGGAAGTTTTTAATAGAATTTTGTATAATAACGTTGTTTCATTATATCAAAGATAAACTGAAAATAGAATAGGATAATGAAAGATAGTTTGAATCGATTGATTTTAAAGTATTACTTTGACATTTTTTATATTTGATACAATGAAAATACTTATTTTTGTATTCAAGTTGGAAAGCTTTTTAATGCTACTACGATATGTTAAAATAGTTATTGATTTTATTTTATTATTATTTTAGACTTTTTATTTATTAGTTAATCGTTGAACTTAAAAAAAAGATTTTCAAATGACTGAATCTTCTTCAAGAAAAAAAAAACTTGATAATATCGTCAATGATAATAATGTATTAAAACTGAAATAGTAAAAGTTTAAGTTAAATACGCAATCAACTAATAATTTTGTTTATTTATATAGTAAAAATTCATCAGAGAACCAGTGTATGTTACTGTAAAAGATATGTTAATGCCATATAGGGGTTTACCATTACTAATATAGTTAATGTATTTTTGGAATTACAATTAATTCAAACTACGGTCGAACTCTCTTAGATTTGATTTATTTGTGCCAATTAAAGGCCAAATTTATTCACAGACGAATACATTTTACTTGAGAGCGTCCCCAATTAAATCCGCCTGTCTCATAAGTTAAACAATGTTTTTTGATTTACAGATTGATTTACTTTAGTTGAAAATATACGAGTCATTACAGGCTATCCAAAAGTTAAAAACAAAGCATCCAAAAACCAAATATTTAAAAAAAATTTCATTCTAATTTGTCAAGATTTTTTTATAAATATTTGTTTAAAAGCATCAATGATTAGAAGGATATTGCTTTTTCTTCTTAAACACACACATAACTACTACAGCTTTTGACTATTGACAAATACCATTGTTTTGTAAATAAAAATCAAGGTATATAAGATACATATGATAAACTATTAATGTATGACAGAGATAAAATCAATACCAGTCCAAATTTTTTGGCTAGATGAGTAATTATTAGTTCCATATACCGGGTGTTCCAAAAGTTTTGCAAGATTTAGTAATTTGAATATATCTCTTCACAGACAAATGTTAGAACCTTAATTTTTTTATCAAAAGATGCGCCGTGAAAATCTCTACAAACACCGTAAGAAGAAATTCATACTGAGTTATTCTGATGGTGTCTTCTATATCTAAACTGAACAGGTCACACGAAGGTGTTTTGTCCCACTTTACTTAACTTCATAAAAATATTAAAAAGGCACTTCTGTTTGGGAAAAAAAATTTTTACTTTGTAATAAGGATTTTTTTACACAGCTGTGAAAGAGCTTTCGACCGCGCATCTTTTGGAAAAAAAATCAAGGTGTTATCATTTTTCCAAGCCGAGATATTTGCAAAACAAAAAGGTCTTCCAAATATTTATATTATGCTAAATGTAGTAAAATATAGCAGCATTATTTGGTTTGTTCATTTCAGCTACAGAAGACATCATTAGAACAAATTAATAGGAATTTCTTCTCACAGGTTTTGTAGAGCCTTTCACGTCGCATCTTCTGACAAAAGAAATTAAGATTCTAATATATTTTTAAGCCAAGAGGTATACGAAATAAAAAAATTACAAATATTTTTGAACACTTGGTAGTAACCTCAGAAAGACTTCTCGTTTTAACCAACTAGAAAAATTATTAGAGCAAGTTAATAGAAACTTGCTCATACAGTACTTTGTAGAGCTTTTGACGGCGCATCTTCTGAAAAAAAAATCAAGGTGTTATCATTTTCCCAAGCCGGGATATTTGCAAAACAAAAAAAAGTCTTTTTAATATTTTTATGAAGTTAAGTAAAGTGGGACAAAACACCTTCGTGTGACCTGTTCAGTTTAGATATAGAAGACACCATCAGAATAACTCAGTATGAATTTCTTCTTACGGTATTTGTAGAGATTTTCACGGCACATCTTTTGATAAAAAAATTAAGATTCTAACATTTGTCTGTGAAGAGATATATTCAAATTACTAAATGTTGCAATACTTTTGGAACACCCGGTATATACCTGGTTGTGATTCTATCTCATACTAAACCAATATTCCTGTTGCTAGTTTTGACAACATATTTGAAACATCAATTGAAATAACAGTCAATGTATAATTTTATGATTGTATATGTATTTATTTGATAGTAACATGCAAATTAGAATATATTGTTATACGGTATGTAATAAAACTTTTACATTAAAAACAAACGAATCCAAATTATTGGAAAAATGATCTGCATTAACTAAGAAAGTGGTAAATTTAATAGAGAACATGAAAAATATAAATAAAATTTAAATATTAACCAAATGACAATCGCTTCGAGAAAAATTTTGAATGTTTTTTTCTTCAAAATATATAAGATGTCGAAGAAAAAACAATTGATATTACGATAAAAATCCAGCCACATTTTCAATTTTTGATAAAAGTTAAATTCATAATAAATTCTTGAACAAAGTGTCTCGTTGTACATCAACATATCCATATTAAAAAAGTCTAATGACATTGATCATAATCGAAATAGATCTAGTGTACATATAATTGTTTTTTAATTCGTCTTGTTAGAGCATACCAAAACTATTGAGAATAGTAGCTTAATTGCTTATAGTAAGATTAAAAAAGAAGTTTCTTTTTATGTGGTCTAATAAAGAGAAGATTGCTCTATTTTTCTATACTATTTTATTGTACTTTAGCTAATATTATAATAATAAGTTTCCGATAAAATCTATTTCGTAGAATTTCTACTAAAGTATCTTGTTGTGATCCCATCGATTGAAGTTCTTTATCAGTTGATGAAAACTTCAGTTCTTATCTAATTCAGATAATAAACAATTAACAAAAATATACAATGTATTACTTTTGATGGACTATAAGTTGTACTAAATAATTTTAATTTATTTTTCCATTATTTGTTCATGATAAATATTCATTTATGTATTAAAAGATAGAGAATTTCAAGCTCTACAAAGCTATTCATTTGGTTTTTTTAAATGTTTTCTTTGTTAATATCTAATTGGAAAGATTCACATCTACTCAATCATGCAATCAAGACTGCCAAAAAACCAAAAAAAATAGTTCAGATGAAATCTAAATTATGCCATAAAAAATTTCATAAAATTCTGCTTCATTCGTTGCACGTTTCAAGATGTCGAAGAAAATATTTGAGAAAAATACTTTGAAAAGAAATAATATAAAAATAATGAAACTAAACTTTTCTAATAAGCCTAAACCATCATATTTGTTTTTATTCAAAATAGTCAAAGATTTTTCGCTTTTCTATTTAACATTTACATCAATTAATTTCGAATTAAATTTTACATTCAATGACATCATACGAGTTCGTTTATAGAGAAAATCTAGATTTTGGCAACATGATTTTCCCAAGTAAATTCAAAAGATGAGGAGAGGTATCAGTTTTGATACCTCCAATACTGAGGAACATCACTAAGATGTTTGAAAAGATGATCAAAGGAAAGAGCACAACATTTTCTATCAATTAGTGTTAAATACTTTACTATTAGCCTTAATCGTGACAGATACAAACTTGCACTAATCGATAAATCTTGACAGAAAAAAACAAATTACAGTTCAACGATTAAGTAGATATGAATCCTTCCAGTTAGACTTTTTTGAAAAACAAAATGGATAGCTTTTTACAGCTTAAAAGCGTCTCTATTTTTATTTGCGAATGACTACTTTTACATGAACAGAAAATGAATGAAAACAAAAAAATTAAAAGTATAGTACAATTTATCAAGGCCTATCCGCTATTTAAAACTATATATTAGTAATAAATATAAATAAACAAAAATGTTTACATTATATCGAGAATGTTGAGCAGCAAAAAAACTGAAATATGAAATTTAAGTTTGAGGACAATTAAAAAGAATTTTGATGTCATCCGAAATATAATTAGCAACAGCAATATCTATCCAACTATCATTATTAAAATCTCCAGAAGCAATCGAGTATGGACCACTACCATATGCGATTGAATAAGATATTCGTTCTGCAAAACTTCCATTTCCATATCCGATAAATACCTCTAAACTGTTCGCTGCATTATTTGCAACAATAATATCAGTGATATTGTCATTATTGAAATCACTAACAGTAATGAATATTGGAAATGCAGCAATTCCTGTTGAATAAATTGTTAAA
>JAJEKB010000421.1:0-21914 GCA_022393335.1 Macrotrachela quadricornifera
CTTGATCAGGGTGAAATTGGTATTGAATATTATAATATATTTTTTTTTAGATTGTAAAATACTTTATATTTAGGTAATTGTTGGTTTATTGCTGGTTCGGGTGCAGTAACACTTAATCCTGATCTTCTTCAACGTGTTGTTCCACCTGATCAATCATTTGATGAAAAAACTTATGCTGGTATTGTTTAAAAAGACAAAAAAGAAATTTTTTTTTTCTTTATTTCTTTTTTTTGTTCTTTCAAAGGAATTTTTCATTTTCGTTTCTGGTTATATGGTCAATGGTATGATGTTGTTATTGATGATCTATTACCATTTCATTCTGATGGAAGACTTGTATTTTGTCGTAATAAAAAAACTAAAAATGAAATGTGGGCACCATTATTAGAAAAAGCTTATGCTAAGTAAGATTTTTCTTAAATATAAAAAAAATAATACAATTTTATTTTTATTAAGATTATGTGGTTCATATGAAGCAATGGAAGGAGGTTTTACAACAGATGCTTTAATTGATATGACTGGTGGAATTGAAGAAGCATTTGAACTTAAAAATCCTACAGCAGTTAAAGGTTTTAAAGAACAAATAAAACGTGTTCTTTGGCAAGCTTATCTACGTAAATCCATGCTTGGATGTTCAATTACTGTAACATTGATTGAAATCATATATTTAATTATTTATAAATATTTTAGGCTGATCCAAAAATAACTGAAGCTCGACTTCCAAATGGTCTTGTAAAAGGTTTAATCGAATGTTTATTATTTATATATGATAGAATAAAAAAAATTTTTTCGTCTTTTAGGTCATGCTTATTCAATAACACGAGTAGCTGATGTAACAACGGGTACAGGCACTGTTACTCTTATTCGATGTTTAAGTAAATTAAATTTTTTTCAAAGAATATTTTTTTTAAAATTTTTATTTATATTTATATTTAGATCCATGGGGAAATGAAACCGAATGGTTAGTTTATTTAATTAATTGAATGAAATAAATAATAATATTTTTTCTTTGTCATTAGGAATGGAGCATATTCTGATGGGTAAATATAATAAATTAAAAGAGAGTTTATCTTAATTTGTTTATTAGTTCAAACGCATGGGATGATATAAGTGATGAAGAAAAACAAGAATTACGTGTACGTGTATTACATGATGGAGAATTTTGGATGAGTTTTGATGATTTTTTTAATAATTTTCATCAATTACATATTTGCCATCGAGGACCAGCTAGTTTAGGTACAACAGAAGCTGATGCTGCTGTTTGCACATGGAACAATTTGTTTAGGGTATGATTTTATTTTTACTGAAAAACTTCTTTCTTGAAAAAAATTTTAAACTGGATATACGGTGCAGTATGAAAAGTATACATAGGAAATTTAAAAATTCAAATATTATTTCAAGCATTTCTTGAAGTATATAAATGTCAAGTTCGCGGTATTTTTTTGAACATGATTAAATATCTGTAATCACATCAGTATATGCAGCATTTATCTTATCACCGGGAAATTTATTATAGCTATCTCTGAAATTCTTTCTTTTGATTTATTATATTTGTATGCAACAGAATAGAGACTTGATATATTTCTAAATATTAGGATGATAAATTAACATGGCAAGAAGAAATGTTTCATAATGAATGGATTCCTGGTTCCACAGCAGGTGGTTCTGGTCAAACAAATAAAGGTTTTACTTTATAATTTTATATTGAAAATGATTTATTTAATTTTGAAAATTTTTATTAGAAAAATATTGGACAAATCCACAGTATTTAGTTCGATTAAATTTTATTGATGATGGTGATGATGAAAATTTATGTACAATGATTATTGCATTAATGCAAAAAGAAACACGACAACGTCGTATACGTGGTCTTGAAGGTGAAGATTATATACAATTTCGTGTTTTTAAAGTAAGAAGTTTTGAAAAAAATTTTATGATTATGTTGTTGTTAATCGTATATCAGACCAAAGTTCTTGTTCAGCAAGAATTTCTTCTCGATGACGTATATCTCGAATTAAATGAGATTTATCATTGACAAAAAACATAAATAAACTAATGAGAAAAAATTACGATCTAAATAATAATAAATATAATAACATACTAATAAATTATAATTGTAAATATAATGAAAAAGAATATAGATAACCATTGAATAATTCGTATTTGATAATAAATTGGTGTTGCTTGATATTTATGTATTGAATCTGTATTTTATAAAAGAAAAATAGAAAATAATAAAATTCTACCGTAATCGTATCTAAAATCTCGATAACGACAATATGTAATATTTAATTGTTGCCCTTCAAAAACTTCATCTTGATCATCTAAATCATTAATATATAAATATGATAATGTATAATTAAGATAATTATTTAAATCAATTTTCTTTTTAATATAAATATAAACTAATTTTGGTATTAAATCACATGTTGTTAATAAATAGAGTATATTAGCTAAGACAGCAATTTTAGATAAAACATCAAAAATCTTTTCCCATATACCAAGTGTATATGCAAGTTCACCATTAGGTCGACGAAGTTCAAATAAAAGTTTTCTTGCATCTGTTCGAAGTTCAAATAAATTATTAATCATAGCTAAGAATGGTGCAATTGGTAAAGCTATTGAAAACATTGCAATAAAACCATATTGAACAATTATTTCGATATATCTTTAGAAAAAATAAATTTTATTATAATTTATTTTATCTTTTTACTCATTATATAATTGCCGACGTCCAAAACGTTGTAAATATAAATCTGTTTCCCATGTTGCTCGTTCTCTTACAGCTATTTCTTCTTCGTCATCCTCTCCATAGTTATGTTCAGTGACGTCATCAGTAATGTCTAAACAAAAAGAAAAAAAAATATTTGCCAGGGATGGGGATCGAACCCATGCTCACTATTGTGAATTGGATCTTAAGTCCAACGCCTTAACCACTCGGCCACCCTGGCACGTCCTTCTATATTATTAATATAAACGACAAAGTGACATAAGAAATTATTTTTCCGTTAAAAAAAAAAAAAAAACTGGTGATTAAATATTGATATTTTAAAATACCTGTTATTGATGTGAATGATCTTCGTTGTTCAATATCTTTTTCTCCGTGATTATTATAATCTAATTCATTTTTATGATAATAAAAATAATTAAAAAAATTTAAAATTTTCGTTGCTAAAATTTCAATTATTGAATTAACTAATTGTTTTCCAATTAATGTTATTAATAAAATTACACTTATTTCATATGAACATCCAGTTAAATCATTACATGGTTCAAGTCTTTCAGTAAAAACAAAATATGAACCTGTACCAGATATTTTATTTATTGGTAATGTTGGTATCCATGGTTTAAAAAATGCAATATAAATTGGAACAGAATAATAATTTACAAATGCAAAAGCTATATAAAAAAAATAGATAAATCAAAAACCAAAAAAAAATATTAATTTACTAAATAATTTTAATGTTAAACTTGCATTAAAATTTGATTGATATCTATGTCGTTCAAATTCTGTCATATGCTTAGCTATATAACCAAAAGTAAAATCAAGTATAACACTAATTATTAACGATATTGTTGATGTTATTATACTTATAATAATAAATGAATTTTCTTTAGCTAATTCAGATTTAATAGAATGAAATATTTTAAATAATTTTAAACGTAAATATAATATTAAAATAATATTTAATGTTGATAAACCAATAAATATTAACATAACAAGAAATGAAAGAAAACGACATAAAAAAATAATCCATAAAGGTATAAATGGTTCTTCAATACCATTAATTCGATTAATTTTTGTTTGTTTTGATTGAAGTAAAAATGATGATCGAGTTAATTCATGACGATGTTCATCTTCATCTATGAAAAATTTTTAAATTAAATTATTTTATTAAAATACTTCGAACATACAAATAGTAGTGGCATAGGTATTTTAATACATTATAAAAAAAGCTTTAAAATTTTTCTATATATGAATTGATAGCACCTACGATTGTAGGTTCCGACGATAAATGATTAGATAGTATGTTTCCTATCTATACTGAAAATTTATCTCGTAATCGAGATCGATCTAGCCTCTACGGCTAATACAGGCGACTTATACGTGTCAAAATTATTAGAATGTCGTAAAATTGCAGTAAATCTATTAGTTTTAGCATGCTTTTAGAATAATCACTCATTTCGATGCAATATACACAGGAGAATTAATCGTCTATATACTGTACTCGTCTTTATTTAAACAGTTATAAAGTTAGATACCGCATGATACAACGATTCTAAATCATTTCTTGCTTAAATTTTGTTTGATTAAGTTTAATAATCAAAAATTGCATAATGATAGATCTAGAGAATTAGATAGATATGGCTTTATTATTATATATTTCGATTCAGTAAAAAAAAACGATAGAACAAGAACTGAAAGAAAGTCAAGAAAAGAATACACATCGAAATTAGTATAAACTTATGTAATTATTACATGACATAATAAATATCACTTATCAAAATTTCATTATTATTAGTTAAAGAATGGTATACCAACATAAAAAAAACTAGAATGTCATTTTTACTATCAATTCGTATAGAAAGAATTTTTCTTTAAACTTTTTTTTATAATAAATACAAATACTTTCGCCACTAATTGTGGTATACTCTGAATATTTACAAACACTCCATTGATATTGAAATCGAGCTAAATAACGTTGCCAAAAACGTTGTAAACACAGAATCCAAAAAATCATAAATATTCCAAACATATATGTAAAATAATTATCAAATATTGTACTAAATCGTTTCATAAGACATTCATTACCAATTGATACATATTCTTTACGTGTTCGTTGAGGACAAAGATATTCTGTACTAATGTTGAAACCTACTTTTATATAGAAATTGTATTAATCAGAAATATTAGAGAAAATAAAATTAATATATAATTAGCATAGATGAAATAAACGTTTATACAAGTTTTTGATATCAAACTAAACCTTAGCTTTTATTTAAATGAAATTATAATCAACTCGTCAAGACTTCTTATCTGCTTAAAATACTGTTTGATTGAAAAGTCGAATTTTTCAAGAACAACACTAGTTGACAAATTGATATGTAAATAAATATCCCAAATTGTTGTTTTAAATTCTAATAGTGAGAACCGTAAGATATACTGGAACATTTTCCATCCTAACATTATTTTAGTTCTTTCGAAGATTTACTAACTACTCTGGTTTTAAGTTATTCTCTTTTTTACACTTCTCAAATATATGCAAGAAGATAAAGAAGAGTAAACATTTTCATCACACAAATTTCAAATAGCCCGTTATGATATATTTCATTAACATATCCTTGAGGTTATTACACATAACCATTGATCAAAATCAGCTTAGACATCAATTTTTTTTCATTTCGACATTTACAGTTCAACAACTGATTAAATTAACTTAACGTGTTTCCTGCACTTACATCTATTTTCATAAACGAAACATCTATATCTAAAAAACAGTATTCATTTTTTTTTTTTATTTACCATTACATGTTTCTAATGTAGGTATATCAACAAATGCATGTATAATTGAATAACCCGTAATAATACATCCAATAATAGATGGTAATATAAGCATATAAGTATACCAACCCAAATAAACGAAATAGAGTGCAATATTTTCACCAAAATAAGCTCGTATAAGTTCAATTGGTTGAACTTTAAATATCTGAAATCTGAATAACGAATAATATTCAATGAATTAAAAATATTTTTTATTATTATTATATCTTACATGTTTTATTTGAGCCCAATATAAATAAAGTAATTCACGAGTATTATTTATTTCATTAGAATTAATAATTGATTTTGAATAACATTGTTCATGTGGAGGATAAGCAGTTAAATAAATTCCTATTTTAATAAGTATATTTATTCCATAAGCATATTGATGTGATGAAAGAATTTTAACAATAGGATGTCGATTAAATTCATTTAATATATTAATTATATCATCTTGAGGTATTGAACTAAAACTGCCTTTTGGTGTTGATGTCAAATTAATTGTTAATGATTCAAATGTTGTATTACTACGATATAATTCATCAGAAATTTTTGTTGAATAATATCGTTTTGTTGTTGGTGGTAATAAAGGCATACGAGAAAGAATTTCAAATGTTAAACGAGTTCGTTGAGCTAATTAAATACATTAGATAAAAGAAAACCGAGAAAAAAAATTATCTTACCAATAGTAAATATACCATTATTATTTTTTATATGTGAATTATAATGTGTAAAATAACGTGCAAATTTCTTATATAATCGTTTTGAATATGGATAAAAAACATAAGTAGATCGTTTACTATTTTCTTGAAATACAGTTAAATCTGGTAGAAATATTTTTGGTAAACCATATGTTAATGTTGGATAATTAAGTAATCGACGTAAAATAGGATTAATATAATCTAATGGTAAATAAGTACCTATAATTGAATTAAAGAATATAACTAATCAAAATAGAACTAAACAAATACGAGTAATAATTAATAAATTGCTCATAATGAAAGAATGATTTCGTTTAAATTAATTGATGGAGTACTATTATAAATGGTTGCATTTTGTATTTCATATTACTCAATACGTTTAATGGTTTCTTTGTAGGTATGCAACTTTTGCTTTTGAAATAGAAATAGTCTTATGTGAACAATTTTTGGTACACAACGGATTTCTTTACTCATTTGTGTTTTGAGTTAAAAAATCGTATTGAAGACCATAATAAATAGTTGAATTTAGACTAATGACACGTATTTACAATCACCTTTATTTCCTTATTCGGATGTTACTTGTTAGCGATATATACAAGCTATAAACTTTCAAAAAGCATTTATGCAAAATGGTTGAATGAGCGAACTTTCAGATAAGTGATGACAAATTTGTATAAAGAAACAAACAAAATTGATTGAAAAATATTAAAAAAAAATTCTATAGCATTTTGTTTATAAGAAGCGATACACCACGTAAAGCTTCTTGATTCTGAAACTTGACTCTAGAAGTTTTTAACACTGATATTTAAAGATGAAATATCTTGAGCAGAGAAGGGTTCATTGAGTGTTTTGAAATATACATTTTTTACGCTAAGACATAAGAATTTTTTTCTATAATAGAAAAATTATTTTCGAATTTGATTTTCGTTCTATAGTTAAATCGATGATTTTGTGATTAAAACATAAGAAAAGAAATTCATCGCATGTTCAAAAGATAATCCTCTTTATTATAACGCCAAAAATTGATCACATAGAATTTTGCTCGTTTTGAAAGCGTATGATGCATATATAAAGAGAGGTTCTATTATAAATTGTAGAGCTTTGTATGCTGCATTTTGCAGTCGGATGATAAGAACTTGAAATACGAAGCACAGCCATTCATTATATCCTACTCGTTACGTATAGTAATACTACAGATGTTATTATAACTAAGAAACTTATCTCGATAGAAAATGAATCATTAGTATAAGAATCTATTTTCTAATCCAGATGAAATTTGTTTGAGCAATCATCAATTCTACTAATAATTTATGATGATGATTATTATTAAACATGTATTTGATCAGTACCGGTCGATAATATATTTTTTATACTTACGAGTGATTTCACACATTTCAAGAAGTTTTTCAAATGGTGTTGTAATTAAAACAAAAACTCGTTGTCGTTGATTTTTAAGTGGAATTTTTCGATAATTTAAAACTAGACCATAATGTTGTAAATTAGCTTCAAAATTTTTTCTCATAGCTTTTTGTGCACGTTCAAAAGAATCTATATCATCATTATTATCATGTAATGTTTCTTCATATACAAGAATAAAATCAATTATATTTTCTGTATAATTATTATCATCAGGAATGAATAAATTTTCATTTGATATTGTTTGTTCAAATAACGGTATTTCTTCAACAATAGGATATAAATCACGTAGATCATGTTTATCTGATGAAGAATTATTTTTCATTGTATATGAATAACAAAAAAAACAATTATTTATTTTTTTTTTTATGTACCCGCCATTTTTTTATTATATATTTAGATCAAAGATGGTGTTGATATTCAAGAAAATATTGAACAAGGAAATTTAAAATTTTATATGACTCAACTTGACCGTGTTGGTGCTAGTGGATCATATATTAATCGACGTGAAGTAACAAAACGTTTTCGTGTTCCACCAGGTTCTTATATTATTATACCGAGTACATATGATAGTGATAAACAAGGTAAATTTCTTTTACGAATGTTTACTGAAAAACAAGCTGATCAAGCGTAAGAATTTGTTTTTATTTTATTTTTTATAATAAGAGTTTTTCTTTATTTATTATATCCAGACAACTTGATCAAGATAAAGAAGATTTGGTAAAATTTATATTTTCTTTTTTTTTATATTTGGAAAAATTTATTTTATGTTTTAGTCTGAATCTGATGTCTTCTTTCAAAATGATAATATTGATAATCTCTTTGGTGATTGGTCAAGTCTATTAGGTCCTGATGAAGGAGAAGTAGCTCCAGAACCAATTAATCCAGATATTGGTGGTGTCTTTCCAAGTCCACATCCAGAATTACCAAGTAATTATGATGGTGGTGAAATAGATGAATATCAAATGTATCCTCAAAAACGATTCTGCGCAATAATGTAAATCAATGAACAAAATAGAAAATAAAACATTTTATTATAATTTCATATTTAACTTATTATGATACCTGTGCTTTCAAAAATAAACTTAAAGTTTCCTTGCTATTTTTATCATTATTTTAGATAATTATGGGTAAAATTTCTCATCAAAAAAATAAAATAAAATCGAAAAAAGATATTAAAATTGTGCCAAATAAAATTGAAGATGATGAAGAAGTAAGTTTAAGATCGCTTTTCTCACAATTGAAATTCCATTTGGACTGATAACATCAAAGATAAGTACTCCTGATGAGAAATGCCTTGGTTTAAAATTTTTTATTCGACACTTCATAACAGACTCCAATTCTCAACAGGTTTACATCCCATTATTGGTCACTAAGAAAATTCGCATACATTCATTTCTGAAAGAGATAGAGCGCTTGGATCAATGTCAAATTAAAATCGATATCAGTGCATAATTTTTAGCCGAACAAAAAATCTTTAAATTTATAATCTTCTTGGTATTTTACTTTAATATTTATAGTCAATGGATGATGTAATCGATGATGATGATGAAGATGAATTAGCTGAACATAATCAAATTGATTTTGATAAACGTAGTGTTGTATCAAATAAAACTATTAAATCACTTGTATCGAAAAAAAAAAGATAAAATTAAATTAAAACGACAATTTCTTCTTAAACGTAAGTTTAATCATTTTTATGAAATATAATAAATGATGATTAGTTCTTTTTAGGTCTTCATGCAGAACATGAATCAAAACGTGAAGCTAAAGAACGAGCTACACGTCGACAAACTGTTATTGTTAGTGATATGAAACATGAATTTGAAAATTCACTTGGTCAGATTGAATCTTATCTAGAAGAACAACGTTTAGCATTGGCTGAAAAGAAAAATACTCGTAAACAAATTCTTTCACAAGCTGAACGTAATAAACTAAGGTTAAAAAAAAAAGAAATAATGTTTAGTTTTAAAAACTATATTATTTTATTTTCTAGTCAAACAAATATTGATATATTCAATAAGATTTCACAATCAAAAGAATATTCAAGTAATCCATTTGAACTTATTAAAAAACAACTTGAACAACAAATAAATCCATCAACAAAAAAGAAGAATTGATAATTTGTTTGTTTTTTTTGTTCAAAAAAAAAAAAAAGATTAACTACATATTTCATACCATAATAAAAAATATGTGGTAAATGTGTTCTATTTTTTTTGTTATTAGGAAAACTATACACATAAAGAAGATAATCAACTAGTCCACGTAATTTGAACAAACTTTCTAACTCTTGAAACTTCTGAAATAATTGAAGAAGAAAATGTCAATAGCGTCACAGCATTATGTTTTAACAAGTCATAACATCATTCTCAATAGAAGAGACACTTGTACTCGACGGACTCTTTTAAAAATAGTTATTCAATAAGATCTATATGAATCGATAATAGAATTATGAAAGTGTCGGTTCGTTTCTAAATTTAATTATACACCACAGAAGTGTTATGTTTAGATATATGTTAATCATCAATTGACTTGCATGAGTTAAAAGTAAATGCTATGAACTCTAGGATTGATTGTAGAAGTTCATAAGTTAACATTGGAATTAATATAAAATTTTTTCAGAATTTTAAGATATAGTAAACCCTACCAATCGTGAGAGTAAATCAACAAATACTTTCAATTTAATTCTTTCGTTTAATCGTACGATACAAACATATCAATGATGCTAAGTATTAATTTCACGTAATAAAAAATGAGCTCTCTTTTATTCGTTAAACGTTGGAGATATATACATTTAAAATGAAACAAAAAAAACAAAACAAAATGAAATAAATTTCTTCATTTATTTAATACTAAATGGTGGATAAAATTTAACAACAGCTGGTGTAAGTAAATCAAGTTTTAATGAACTTCTTTGAAATGATGATGCTGATGATGATGGATGTAATGTTTGTTGACTAACACCTGTAGCCATTGTAGCAGCTATATTTGATGTTGACATAAAAGCATTTCCATTTATTCCTCCACTACTTAATGTACTACTAAGTTCACGTCTTGAAAAACGTGAATGATGATGATGTATACCATGATGTGAACGTTGATAATATTGAACTAATGCATTTTCTCCAACATTTGAAAAAAAACTACTTGATTGTCTATGTTTACCTATATGTTTAATTGAATCCATAAGACATGCACGAAAATTTTTTCCACATAATGAATAAAGAAAAAAATTTATTGAAAAATTTGTATAAAATAAATAAAATGTTGACATTTCAATAATTGATTCAATAGAATTTTTTTCATCATATGTATCATCATGTGAAAAGAAAAAATAATATATTTTTAATAAATGCATTGGTGTATTTAATAATAAAAATGTTGTTGAAATAATTAATAACATTTTTGTTATACGTCGATGATATTTTGAACGACGTAAACGATGTTCTAATAAATTATGTAATATATATGTTGATGGTTGAATATAATGACGTTCTAATAAACGATCATAATGACCAGATTTTAATATAATTAATGTATTTAATGTAAGAATTGTTAAAAAAGGTATGATAAATGTCAGAAAAAAATCTATTATATTCATTTGACGTGTAAATTTAAGCCAATGACGTAATGTTACACAACGTGTTTCATATATAGGTGATAATGAACGTTCGGATTTTGCTATTTCAATACCTGATGTCCATAATGATGATGAATAAAGAAGAATAGCTAAAAATGTAAGTAATAATATAACATAACGTGAACGACTTGCTGAATTATATTGAGAACGTTTTAATGGATATGCAACAACAACAAAACGTTCAGTTGTAAATGCCACAGTAAACCTTAAAATAAATTAAAATTATTTGATAAAGAATATCTATTATATTTATAATGATTTTTGGACGACAATACATGATTTTATTCGAAAGAAAATACAATTTGATTAATTTAATCGTTGAACTATTTTTATTTCTATTGAAAATTAAGTAATATACTTGGAAATTTGATACGTATAATGGTTTTGAATTTCTTAAAACATTAGAAACCACCGATCCTGTTTGTTTGCTCCAGGCCATCTTTCAGTAACGGTTTTTTTTTAATTTTCAAGAGAAAAACAAAATTATCTTATTTCAATTTACATGATTCCCTACACACTTTTAAAGACAGTGTTCCGTTTTTGTTCAAATGTCATCATAATATTGACATATAAAGAAAAAAGATACTTTGGTAGATGGAATGGAGAAGAACGCATGATAATACAGCTCATTGATTTTGAATATAATCTTATTTTAATAAGTTTTTTTTACCTTAGTCTGATAATCGAGGCACAGACAAAGTAAAAGGATTCATAATCTGTTATGGATTGGCTAGAACTATAAAAATAGGATATGTTTAGATTTCTATAATACATGTTAGCCCATTTATCAATAATGATTGTTTTATTTATTCAAATAACATAAATTCAAGCAATTTATTATTTTTCAAACTCTCCAAAAATATCTTTATTAAATAATCTCATTTGAATAATATTCTATTATTATTTTATTCTACTAATATATTTTCATCAATAAAGTTCATTCTAAATATAAAATATATCATTTTAAACACCAACTCACAGGCAAATTTCTTTTCTATTATTATCTATTGAAATGAAAATAGATTTATAAATATATATATTATCATTGAGAAAAAGTCACGTATTTTGTTTTTACAAAGCATTATCCGAAAATAAACATTTTCAATAGTGTCACTTGACATGTTTTTCTATAATAAGGACAATGAATGACTGATTCAGTTGAATAATTTTTGTTAAAATTAAAATTATAAATAATTATGCAAAAAAATAATATTACATGAATTATATTCTCTATTTTGTTGTGTAATTATAAAAAATTAAATGTATGACAAATTGCAATTAAAATATTTCTATTAGATAGTTTTTCCTACCCACATAATCTAATTGGAATTCTAATAAGTTTAACATCGAATACAAAGTATTATATTACTGTAACGGAAGTCAAAAATAATTAGGAATATGTTATTTCCTTAAGAAAAAAAATTTAGTAATGCATTTATATTATCTCATACTATTATCGGTACAAAGTTTTTATTTTCATTATAGAAAAAACTCTAGGACAATATAGAATTCATTGATTTATTTGTTTTTTTTTCTAGAAAAGAATTAATTCATAAAATTATATACTAAGATCTATCTCGAAAATTATTAAATTATAAATAATTGATGAATTTTATATATATATAAGAATTTGACATGAAATAATTTTTTTAAAATTATTAATAACGATATTATAAAATTTGTACTTAAAGTTTATTATTCAAATTAATATAGATTAATTAATAAACAAGTCAATCGAACTTTTAATTCTAAATTTTATTATATCTATTATAAATATTTTATTAAATACTTACCACACAGATAATGAACTAAAAACTGCTGTAAGATAAACAGCAATTTGACATATCCCATTATTATGAAATATAAATAAATTCACATTTTCTAACCAAATAAGACTTAAACATATAAGATAACCATTATCAGATATAGATAAAGCAATTAAATATGAACTACAACTTAAACGTCTAAATGAACAAAAAAAAAACCATTCATAAAAATTTATTATTATTTTATTATAATAATACATACTTAAGTTTACTTCGAATAAAAACATAACATGATATAGAATTACCAATAAATCCAAGTATGATTACAATTACTATATAAATAACACCAAAACGTTTAAATAAACGATGAAAATACGCTATAGATATCGTTGATAATTCAACATTGCTTGTTACATTTAAACTATCCATTTTAATCTAAAACAAAAACAAAAAATTTATATTTATATCTCCTCCTTCTTTATGTTTGTCTCAATTTGACAATGTCTAGCCCATGCACACAGACATATGATCTGAGAAAAAAAAAAAAAAAGAAATATTCTATCAAGCGATAATAATATTTCTAAAAACAAAAATAAATGAAGAAAATAATTATTAATTTGCGTTGATAAATTAAGTTCAATAAATATATATTGAACAACAATTTATTCAAAATTAGGAAAAAGATTTTTTTAAAAATGTGTTTTTATGGGTAACTTTATGTTTAAAAAAAACAACAACTCTGTTTATCTAATCATATCGTCTCCTCATATAACAGTGTCTTTCTAATATAATATAAAAAAAAATGATTATCAACCGAGTTATTAAGCCAATTATATAAAAATCAGGAAAAAAATGCTCTCAAATATCTATTTTCATCTTATTTTTTTTTCTTTTCTCTACGTCTGGTAATACTAACATTACCATAAGGAATACAATATTTTATAAGGAAATTTTTATATCTCATTTGTGTCAATATTTTATTATGTTTCACCTTTCTTTTTTTCTATAAGTAATAAATAATTTTAAAAATACATATTATATATATATCTTCATTCATCGTTTTTTTAATTTTAAATTGATTTTACATATAATTAAACGAATAGAAATTCTATTAATAATTATGTATGACATTCAATAAAAATATTAGTTTACCTGTGATCATCAAAAGTAGTGTAGTTATCTTAATCATTAAAAAAAAATATATATATAAATACAGTTTGATATAATAATGATAAGCATACAGTAGTTAGAAATACAAACATAGAAAGAAATAAATCAATATGTAATAGTATGTTATATATTACCGTTTATGTATACAAAAAGTATATCTTTTGAATAACGAATATGACCATGAGAATTGTTTATTATGAACACGTATTACTTATGACAGATATGATGAGGCAATAGGAGAAAATAGTTGTAATAGAAAAAGTGATGCTTTTAGTGTCAAAGAAATGAATATTTATACACTATCATTCTTAGAATCAAATCAAGGTCTTAGCTAATTGAGACATATACATACATCATTGAGTAAGGACGTAGACACCACACGCGCGGACTAGTCTATTTAGGAGAAGTTCACTTTCTTCTCTCTAATGTCTAACCTTCATTTGTCTGTTGTGATTATTCAATAGGTTTTAGAATAGAATATATAAAGAAAGGAAATAATATTATACAAAGAAGTCTGAGGTAAAATAATTGCTGAGATGTTCATCATATATTAATTTATATAAGTATAAAGTACTAGTAAGTTGATCGAGAAAAATATATATATATATACATATTGTGTATAAATCGAAAATGAAGTTAGATAGACCGTTGATGAAGTAAATGCGATTACCATCATCAATATAGACGACGCAAGCTGTTACTACTTGAATGGCATCTTATACTATGTCGTTTGACATGTGGACCTAAAAAAGACTTTTGTTATTTCATAATGAATTCTACGCCTTGAAATTAACTTATAGAATTAGACTGCTTGAGTGAATTCTATGAACGACATGAAATAGTAATAGGCAAAGTATTGATATCTGATTCTGTCACATACTAAAATAGTAGTTCTATACATAATGGCATTGTATCGAGTTGAACATTTGCCATCGACGCGTCTTCGTTAAGAAGGTCTTTCTCAAACAAGTATTGATAGATATGCGATAAAGAATATAAGACAAAGAGAAAAAGAAATACAGATAGGGGTAATCAAAACAATTGACGCCAATAACCATCAATCACCTGTCTGTCACAAAATCTTGCAAGGTTAATACGCTAACACCAATCGGTTGAATCATCGTCTTTATGGAAGAAAATCAACAGAAGAATATTTCTATCAATAAGAGAAAAAGTGACGGCGTACAATTTCTACAAGGAAAAATCAACATTATAATCTGAAGGTTCATTTTCATACAATGTTAATATCAATAATGACAGATATACGATAAATGTTGCTGTGACTTGATACCAGCTTTTTTTTCCTTAAGATAAAAAAATTTATGCTGAACATACAAATACCTCAAAAATGAAATCAGTTGTTATAGAGAAACGACGACCTCTATTAATAACAACATTAAACATTAAAGATAATAATAATAATGACATAAATATGATGTATTATTAAAAAAAAAAAAACTTATAATATTTCAAAATTTTTACATATTAAACATAGTCTTTTTAATCTTTTATTTTAGTTTTTACAGTACAAATTAATATTATATATAAATTTTTTATGTCAATTAACTAAATATAAAATATTTGTTATTCCTTTTCAAGAATAAAATTACATTGACATTTCTTGCTCAAATTGTTTTTCTCTCTCTTCGTTGCCTTATAAACCATTTGTTTTTTTTCTTACTATTTACGTGCATTTTAAGTAAGAATAAAAAAAAAATCAGTAAAATTCTTTTTTTTTCTTTTCATCTTCTTGTTTTTTCTACATATTACCTTCATTTTTATTTTCTTCCACAGACTCATTTCAAAGTATTATTGTTCAACAAATTTTCTGTTTCTAACGAAGTTATTTTTACAAAGAAGAATAATGGCAAGCAACGAAACAAATTCGCTACTAGAAGCATTATCCACAGCTGCACGTGCTACAACAAAATTGGCAAATACTGATGAAAAAACTGAAGAAATAACACCGGAAATGTTAGCTAGTGCGATTAAATTAGCAGCACTTTCTACTAGTAATCAAGAAAAATTAACACCAGCAACCGTTAATGCTGCGATAAAATTATCTCAAAATACAACAGATCAAGAAGAAAAACATGAAAATCTTACACCTGAATCATTAGCTATTGCACTTAAATTAGCAACAAAAGTTTCATCAAATGATAATGATAATGATAATAATACAAAAACAGATGATACATCAACTGATCAAATGTTAGCTGTAATGAAAGCAGCTATAGCAATGACACAACAAGATCAATCAAATGAATTAGTTACACCTGAAATACTTTCAAATGCACTTGAATTAGCTAAAAAATAATTTTTGTTTTATATTTTATTCATTTTATATCTTCATCTTCATCACTTAATGGATCTGCTGGTACCCACACAATATCATCTTTTGAGAAACATTCATTACCATTATTACTATGGAATAAATATATATATATATAGAAAATAAATCAAACTAAAAAAAAAATATTTTTTTTTACTAAGGAATTTGAAATGATTGAATGGAAATAATATCAATAAATTCTTCCTCTTCTTCTTTTTGATTATTGATTTGTTGATTATTAACTATTCTATTTTGTTGTTCATCATTATTAACAGATAATTCAGATTTATTTATATCAAATTCATTCTCATGTTCATGATAAAAAATATTTTCATCAATTTCTTGAAAATTACAAGGAAAGATTTTATACTCAATACGAGACCATATATAAAGAATACCTATTCAAATAAATATAATTCTACTTTAATAACTATAAACATACCGTCTAAAATTGATATTATAATCGGTTTATATGGATGCCAAACAATATCTGATAATGATTTTCCATATTCACAATCAAGTATTTTAACTAATGATCCAGAATATATTTCCCAAATATATAAACAATGTTGTCGAGTAGATGCTGCACATATATATTCTCCTATAACATATATAATCATCATTTCAAATTGATCTTTATGAAAAAACATGTCGACTAATGTATTTTTAATTATAGATATTACTTTATAATTAAAAAAGAAACTACGTCAGTAAAGTACAATTCTAAAAGGGGAAAAACAAACAAAATTATGTTTAATAACTAATATCAATTTCAAAATAGGATGAACTTGATAACCTTCATACACAAAAAGTTCAAATTTTTACTATGTACTTGAGAGCATAAATCTATTCGATATTTAAAATACTTTAAAAATTTCCTAAAAGATTTCTGAAAAATAATTGTCTCATTTTTTTTTGAATTAGGCAACTTTTTGATTGTTTTCTTTCCTATATTTTTACCAAGAAATCAAATTACGAAAATTCTATCGATAGAAAGGTGTAATTCAATAACAAACTGACGAGCATGTATTATATTATTTTTTAAAAAATTCTGTTTATTTTATTTACAATAAATGAGAAGAAAAGTTATCTTTTATCATTCACAGAAAACTTCAATAAACATCTTGAGGGTGAAGAACGATCATATTTCTAGACTCAAATATTACGATCACGTTCAACCGTCATAAATATTATTTAAATAAACGCAATTTTCTATAATAATAGTGCAATCCCTACGGAATTACAATATGAAATACGATATACCTGCTGAGGCTAATGACATAGAAATAGTTTAGTTTCATGTCTCTAGTGGCCTGGAATCCTACTTACACCGTTGTCTGTCAAAGTTTGTAACTAAGATAGGCTTAGTGAAGGAGTCAGTAACGGTCTGTCGGAAAGAGTCCGAATTTCTACCTCTATACACTTCAACATTCCTCTTAGGCCGTGTTTCATAAATGAGTGATATTGCGATTAAAATCAGGCTGATAAATCGTCCATTATTGTCGAATTTATTCTATTTAGAGATGAACGGTAATTTAATTTAAGAGAAAATATATGTATACCCTTAAGAATTAAATATTAATGAAAAAAAAAATTTACAAACCATCCGAAGAAAAATTCATTTTTACATATTTCGTTTTCATAATATGATCAAAAAATATATGTTTATATTTATATTCATTTGAATATGTTTGTTCAAGTAATTTTGTCCATTCATAAATACGAATTTTATCTATTGTAAGTATAGCAACATATTTCGATTCTATTGATATACAAATTTGTCTTATAGAACAAATTCGCTGTTGATCAATGTAACCTGTTTGATAAATTTTTAATGTAGGTAATATAGAAAAAATAAATAATTTTCCTTGAGCATTTCCAGTTAATATATATTGTCCATTATGATTAAATGTTGATATCCAACCATCAGTAGATAATGAAGATATTGAATTATCAATTAAAATCTTATAAAAATTATTATTATTCATTAAATATTCCTGTTGATTGAATAGAATGGAATAATTTTGAAAAAAATTAATAAGAATTATATTTGAATTTAATGGATGAAAATAAATATTAATAGGATATGTATGAAATGAAGTTAAACGAAATAAACATTGATTAGTTTTTATTGACCATAAACATATTGAACAATCAAATGAACATGAAACAAGTAAATCACTATTTTTTGACCATGATAATGAATAAATAAAATAACTATGAGCTTGAATTGTTTTAGATAAAGTTTTTGCAATAAAATCATAAATTAATATATTTCCATCTAAACAACCAATAGCAAGAAGCGTACCTTAATAATAGATAATATTCAAGATTTATTATACATTATTAAAAATTTTACCTAATCGATTAAAGACACAAACTAGGGCATGTGATTTACAATCAAATATATTTTCTAATGTTTGTGGATAAGTATATTGTATGTATTCAAGATATTCAAGATTCATTTTACAAAGGGAATACTAGTTTTAATTAATTATAATATTTATTTCCCGCGTATATATATTTTTGTCATAGTTTTTTTTTATAGATTTTGGAAAAAAGACCAGTCTTCTTGTTGAATTTCTTATAAGAGAGAAATCACATTTCATATCGAACTTTGTCTTGTCATTTATATGAAAAATGACCAAAATTTTGCGATAATTCACGTCCATTTAAAGAAAGTAATATAAAATATAATAGTAGAAGAAGTGATGACAATTTCAGAAGATGATGCAATTAATTCTAATGATTGCTATCAACATTGCACTATTGATAAAATTATTAGTCTCATAATTTATGAAACTAATTATTATGCAGAATAACATTTACACCTCTAGGAACTAAGCGGACAATTAAAAGTTCTTCATTGGCAACCAACGATTATTGGGGCACGAGAAGCGAGTCTGGCCACAGCAAAAAAAATAACAAGCTTCTATTCTGATTGCTTTCACTAGAAATAGTATCCTATGCAATAAATAATTCAAACAATAACGAAGACAGAACAGATGAAACATTATATGCAATTTCTTGTCCTAAGAAAAGGCAAAATGAAGTGTATTACTATACAGTTTCTTCTTAAAATACGGTGTTGTCCACAGATGGATCACATCACCGCGAATAGGCCTATCAAAGAAATGTTAATTATCACTTAAAACAGATGAAGAAAACTAAATATGTCATGAAAATTTACTTGATGAATCCATGATATTTTCTCGTTGGACAATTGTTCCCGTGACAATTTGTTTTCTATGACTTTTTGTTAAAACGACTAGCAATTATAAACTATTTAGAAAAGAACTAAAATTATATAAAGTCGTCCTTCTCCTCGTACTGCTTCTTCTTCAATATTACGAGAAACATAATGAATTTGCTTCAGTAAGTTATAGAAAAGTGTTTTAAATCAAAGTTATAACCAGTAGCAGCTATCAATCAATTCGATAAAACGACAGATTAAACTGTCTCTGAATTTATTGATGTTGAAGACAGTTTCTACGAGAAGACATGTACCAGAATATACTATTCATCGAAAATTCATCATAGTATATTTAGTAATGTATTTTCCTTGCTATTTATAACATATATTTGTAGATGCAAGAGTTATCAAGAATAATTACTTGTAAATTTAATTAATAATAGGCATAATTGAATAGTATAGGATTTTTAGTCCTACAATGTTTTCTACTTATCAATAGATGGCAGGAAACTGAAACTTTATGAGAATAACTAGTGAAAAGTGGGATAGTATAGAAGTAGGTCTCTTGCCGTATTAGTTTCATAATTAAGGTAAATATGAATGAGGGTGAGAGTTCATTTGAGTGTTATTGAATCCAAAAAAGTAAAGAATGATCTATGACAGTTTGAAACAGATAAGATGATCAGTTTCAACATGATCTTTAACAAAATTTTCTCCATTGCGTGACTTTTGGTCCACTCTATATATTAGAAACTGATAAAAATAAACAATCTCTACTTATATACTTCAAAATTTTTCAATTTATAGTTTAATACATCTATAAAATATTGTAAGACAAACTTTTGTGTATTATTCATCTTGTTTTTAACGTTCACTGTTTTATTCATAAAAAATCATTTATTTATCGTTTCAATTTTCACCGAGATGAATCTATGGTTTATTTTGTTTGCACTGTTTTTCATATAACAACAATAACAAGAACAAATAAAGGAAAAAAAAAATCATCTGACATACAGTCACCAACAGAAATGAGAAAAGGAAAAGGAAAACATATCTGACTTACACACATATGTATATATCGTTTTTATAGCACCGGTTTTGTTTTTTTTCACATAATCTGCTTACTAAATATAAACGAAAACAAACAAAAGAAAGAAAAAAAAAAACAATAAGATAAGTAAAAGGTAGTTTTCTTTTTGTTTTATATATATTTTTTTTTAAATTTGATTATTCTTCATCATTACCATCTTCATCTTGTTGAGGTTCTTCTTCATAAACAGCATAATCTTGTACTTGATATTGAGCAATTGATTCTATAATAAATTCAGGTGAACAAAATCTTATACCTAATTCAACACATTTCCAATATTTATCTTGACGTTCTTGAACATATGTTTGTTCACATAGAACAACAATCATTTTACCTTGTGCTGTCCATCGTGTTACTTGATCTGTGCGTAATGATGAACATGTATGTCCGCCACATAATGTTATTAACGTACGTAATTCTTGATTATCCATTAACTAATAATGATCAAATTTAAAAAAAAAGAAACAAACAATAGAGGACAAAGATGCATAAGAGACATTTATAGTTTACATCTATTTATAAATTATCTGCTGTAGAATATCACGAGAGATTATCTAATAATGAAGTAAAGATATTTTTGGACAAATTTAAATTCATTTCACATCAAACTATACATATATATATATACTTTTGTATTATAAATTATCGGTTCGGACATAGATGAGTAAACTATGCTTATCGATCGCTGCATATCATACAGTTTATCTCGAATAGCTGAATCATGATATAAATTTGATTTTATATAATTTTAAGAATTATAATAGAGATGAACTTTATTAAAAATATTGCAATACATAGTCTATTTCTAATACAGAAATATATGATTATTTTGAGGAGAAATGTTTCTGGACTTAATCTAAAATATCATTATTTTATTATCAAAATCATTCCTAATGAAGTTCTATATCAGATAAATTATAAATAGCATAAAACTGATCTTTATACGCTTTTGTACTTTTAAAATTATATTTACATTCTGTACACCATCACATTTAAGCATAAATATATGTTTAGAAAATAATGAATGCCTTCGTGTAATAAGACGTGAACGTTGCATACCACCATGA
>JAJEKB010000421.1:21924-53123 GCA_022393335.1 Macrotrachela quadricornifera
AAAATATAATCGTCAAGATGACTATCCATTGAACTAGCTGATGAACATGCTTGATTAGACTAAATAAATAAATAAAAAAAGAACAAATATTATATTAAATTCATATTATTTTGTCGAAATTTTACATCAGATGTTGCAGCTGATTCGTCTAGATTAGTTGATACATTAGGTAAAATTGATTGAACAGGAGCTACTAAAATAATAACATACAAAAAAAAACAAATTTGTTTTTTTTTTATTCAAACTAAAACATACTGTTTTGAGTTGAATCAAATCGACATCGTTTAAGAAGAACCCATTCATCTGATTTTCGACGTTTATTATTATTAGAATTAGTAGTTACACAAAATTGATGTTTTTTTTCTTTGTTAACAGAAATATGATAGTTCAAACACCATTTTCATCATATATTTTTACCAAAATATTCTACTTACAATTAGGTTGCGCTGTCTTTCGTCGCCAATCTATATGTATAATTAAAATAAATATTAAATAATTTAAATAAATAATTTACTTTTAAGACCAAGAGATAAAGGTGTTTCAATTGCTAAAAAAATATAATCAAAATATTTTTCTGTATTTTTTTTTTCGAATTAAATATAAATAAATCTACTAACAATATCGAAGTTTTGATGGTATTGCTATTGTTGCTTTTGATGATGCAGCAGCTGCTGCTGATTGTTGAATTAATTGTCTACGTTTTGATTCATTAACAGTTATACCTGATGTTTGATGATAATGTCCAACACAAAGACTTCTATAGGCAACAAATGCTTGACATTCTTCTCCACCATCATATTTACATAATTGTCTCCAAACACGTCCATTAAATCGTTGTCTTTCAATTGAACCATCACGTCGAACATGTACACGAATTTGATCTTTATCAGGTAAATTTGATGATGCATTTGTTGTTGTCATGATTTTATTAGAATCTTTTTTTTAAAAATTTTAATCTATTACACAAAAACAAACAACTAGAGCAAATAATAAAAAATTCATTCGTAATCACATCTCTTGATTTATATATTTTTTTTTTTACAAAACAAAAAAAAGAAAAAAAAAAATTTGTACAAATAAAAAAAAAAAAACTATAATAAATTTAATCATAACGGTGTTTCTTCATATGATAAAAATGGTTTCTTACGATATTCGAGTATCGATTCGAGTACCCAATCTGATGAAACAAAATGTATACCTAATGAACGACATTGATCATAATTATGACGACGTTCAGATACATATAATTTATCACAAAGTACAACTATTTTATATTTTTCTAATAAACGTTGTGTAACACATGTTATTATTTGACCACCACATGATGTTATTAAATCTTGCAGACGATTATTAGTCATTTTAATATCATTATTTTCCGTACATTTTATCATGAAACAAATATCTTCAAAAAGTGCATGACGTTTTTCAGTTACACGTGAACGTTTTGGACCACCATGAGGATGATAATCAGTATCATCACCTTCAATTTCATAAATAGTTTCATCAATTATTCGATCATATTTAAGACAATCCATTACCCAACGATAAGATATACAAAAACAATGTTGGGCAATAGCTTCAATTAATTTCATTGATAATGGTGAACGTAATGCATGTCGATCATCATTTGTTATTAAATGTGTTGTTCGAGGCTCAATTGTTGTTGTTTGAAAAACACGAGTTGGAAATTTTTGTGTAAATTCCTCAATTATTTCCTATAAAATAGATTAAAAATTTTTATTTTTTTCTATAATAAATAATTTACTAATTGATAACGTTCAAGACATGTTACAGCAAAAACAATTGGTTTATTTGAATCTTTCTAAATAATAAAATAAAATGAAAATATTTTATATTTATATTATATTCTTACACGAAATAATATAGGCATATCATCAGTATCCATATCAGCTATTGTTATTGCTGATGGGGGATTTGTAGGTGATTCATTACTTGTTGTTGGAATATCTTCTGTAGGTTTATCAGTAATGGAATTTGTTTCATCTAATGTACTATGTAATTCATTCGAAGAAGATGATTCAGGAATTTGATGAGTACGTCTTTTATGTCTCTAAAAGATTAAATTATAAAAAAAAAGCATGATTATTATCATTATTAAATTATAATTTCTATTATTTATTAAAAAAGATCTTATATTAAAATGACTAGATAGTTTATATAATATATATATATATATATATGGAGTCTTGTAACACAAATCAATATGATGTATAATTAAGATTAGAGATGTCGTGCCCATACGAGACTTTACAAGTTTTATATTTGATAGTTAATAAAAATGATATCAGACAATCTTGAATATCTTATCGCAAGTGTATGTATACTACTCGATAAAGAATGTAATAGTTTGTTGTTCTCCTCTACCAAGAGTATGAATCATCGTATATATTTTCTTAGTATTGAGTTTTAAATAAAAAAAATCGCCAGGGTTTTCAAGTTTACAATGCAGAAAAGTAACACAAATCCTCTTTGAATGTTCGACTGAATTATTAATATACAACAACCTTGAGAATTATTAATAAGATAAATATCTATTATTTGAAGATGAAAATAAATGTTATAAAGTAAACAGCCTATCGGTAAATACAAATTGGGTTTTTTCTCTTTCTTTTTATCATATAAAATACTTTTTTTTATTCCGATAAAAAGAACTAATATACTAACCTTGATATATCCAGCACGAAAGAATTTGTTACAAATGTCACATTTTACTTTACGTATTGGATCATTACTAAACTTTGATGCTGGTCTTGGTCGTAATCGTCCCTCTCCAATATCCCATTGATTGATTAAGACTTGAAATGATTCATTATCTGCTTCAGAACATGTAGCTAATACTAAATAAAATGAAAATTCTAATAATAGACATATTTATTTAATAATTATTTACTTGATTGATCATTTATTAAACTAGTTGTTTCATTTTGTGACGTGTCACCCTAGAAAAAAAAATATATAAATATCATGAATTATGATTATTTATATTTATTAATTTTTACTTCTATTATATTATCATAATTCGGTATTGTTGGCAATATTCCATGATGTATTCTTCTGACATGGCGTAAATAAGCTGATCGATGTGAAAATTCATGATGACATGTTGAACAATATTTATTTTTATGATTAGATTGTCGTCGTGGTTGAGGATTACTTATTTCAATATTTGTTTGAGATTGAGTTTGTAATATTATTGAATTTTCAGCATTATCATTACATTTAGCTATTTAAAAAGAATATGAATTAATAAATAGATATGATATTATTTTATTATTTACTTAAAAGTTCATTATCATCTATTGTTCTTGATTGTAATTGATTCGAATTATTTTCATGATTATCTGTTGTTATTGGTTGTAGTTCATCAGAATTATTCTCATTATCATCTGTTGTTGTTGGTTGTAATTCATGCAAATTATTTTCATTTTCATCAGAAATATTTGAAGGAATATTCTGTTGATTTTCATGTTCATTGACACATATTGTTGAAATATCATCTAAAGAATTATTTATTATTAGTTTTTTTTTATTAATTTTTTTTATAAGATTATACCATTTGTTAAACGTGGTATACGAATAATTGGATGACCAGCGTGTGCTTGCTTAGCAAGCATTTGTTCAACATGTTGTGTACGTCTTTTCAGTTTATAAATTTCTTTTTGCATATGAAAAAGAATATTAGTCATTGTTATTATATATTGCCGATTTAGTGAATGTGTGTGATGAAATAATTTATCGTGTCGATGACGGCGTTTTGAGGACATATGAGAATGATATTCATCTAAAAATGTTTTTAATTTTTAATAAAAAAAACAAAAAATTTTTTTCATGTTTATTTACTTTTGAAATTTGGTGAACGATATTTAAATGAATGACCAATTGTACTTGTTGACGCAACAGATGATGGAGATGGAGTGTTAGCATAAGAATTTCCGTTCATATTCATATCGTTTGTACGAATGGATTCCTCACTTTCATCAAGTGATATATTACCGACACCAGGAGAACGACATTTATCACAAGAATGCTTACATGAAGATTTTAGAGCACCTATTGATGCCATTTTCTTTTTATAAAGAATATATATATATCTATTATAAAAAAAAGCAATAAACTGTAAACATAAGATATTAGTTTCTTTTCTTTTTATTGAAAATTTTTCAAGCAGAATGCGTTAGCCTACCATACATGAAAAGTAACAGTATTTTCGACGAAAAGACATCATCTTATCTGAAACAAGAAAGAAAAATATGTCGCGATAAACATTTAAAATACGTTGAAGGTCACAAGTTGGCAGACAATAATAATTTTTTTTTTATTTTTCTGTCTCGATAAAAAAGTTTGCATATATACGTCACATTATTTCTTCCTACTTTAGCGCAAGAATATTAAGAATGAAAAAAAAATGAGAACAAAGAACATAAAATGGAAACATAGACGACGATGTGACAGTCATACAGGTGAATTTCTTTAGTAAATATACAGTTAAACCTATTCAGATGTTTTTTTTTTCTATTATTATTATGACACACAGAAACAAATACTTAAAAATCTATTTTTTATATTCTTATTCTTGTTTTTTAGCTACACAGGGTAACCATGATTCAACAATAATTGGTTGATTATCAGTAGTTGGTGTAGATACCGACCATGATGGTTGAAAATCAATTGCATCTGGATTTAAATTACTTTTTTCTACACGTTCAACCTATAAAATAACAATAATTTTTTGAAAAAGTTTTTTTTTTTGTACAATTTAATTACTAAATCTTGTGGCATTTCTGCCGTAGAATATTCTTGTAACATATACCGTTCACATTCTTGCATTTGTTCAAACATTTCATCTTGCTAAAAATAAAATAGATAAATATAGAAAATAATTTAATTTAATTTTTAAATTAAAATATTATTTTAGCACTAAAAATTATCATTAAAAAAAAAAAAGAAGCAAATTATATTTTATGAATACCTCGTCATAAGGAAAATTATCCCATGTCTAAAATAAAATAATTTAATCTTCCTTATTTCTATTTAAAAAAATTAAATATTAAATAAAACAAAATTAAAAAAAAATATATACCGATTCATTTCGATTGTAACCTTTTAAATTCTAAAAATATATAATTAAAATTTAAATAAATCTTTCATCTTATTTCATACTTCATTCTCATAATTTGCAAATGCATTTTGAACATCATCAGAATAAACATCTTTATCATAATAATCATTATCATTATATTGTTCATTATTAATTATTTCATCTTTACCATCAAGCTCAGCTTCAATTTCATCTAGATTTTCATCATCCTGTACATCATAATTTTCATCATTATAAGAATATCTTCAAATAAAATTCATATTTATAATATTAATAAAAAAAAAATTTCTTACAACTCAGCTGAAATATTATTATCTGTATTTAATTGTTCAACATTGACATTTGAATTACTAAAATAAAGAATAATATTATTATAATTAGAAACAGATGTTAATAATAAATTTTGTATGCTTAAGAAAATTATTTCAAACTAAATTAGTATCTTGTATAAATAGTTGAATAAAGGATAAGGCAAAGTACAGAATATTTAATCATATTCTGATGAGAAAGCAGTGTTATTATATAAAAATCATTTTAAATAAAATTTATTCATACAATCTTTCAATTTTAGATACTCATAAAACATACTTTTTAAGAGAGAAAAATTAAATTCGATAGCACTAAAATATAATATATAAGGTAATGTTAAGTCTAATTTTCATGGTCTAATGAAGCATAAATGTAAATATTTATTTGCTACGCTCATTATTCTCATAATGAAGCAAGGGTTTGATATATTTCTGTTTGGTAAAAAAAGAAATATTTTTAGTATGTATATGATCTATGAATCTCTACAATTTAATATGAATGAATCACTGTAAATTTTCTTTTCAATACATGTTTTTATTTAATATAAAATTCAAATCACTTGAAAAAATATTATTTTCTATTCTGTATAGTTGAGTTTAAAAAAAATTTGATAATAATCAATTACTCATGAAATTTTTCGTTATTTTTTGATAGTTATTGTATCAATATTATTCTATTTCATTGAAATGTCTAATTGCATTTTTAAGTAAAAATACTGTATAAACTTTTTTTCAAATGTATACCTGAAAATTTAACTATATTTTAATATGATGTGTATACTTGACAAAGTTAGCACTATATAATATTGATTTATTGAGATAATATATGTAAAATTTTTCTCATATTGATTATAATTTTAATTAGAATTGTCTATCGAACATCAACTTTCGAATAGAGTCATCTATTATTATTTCGAAACATACTTATGTATTATTCCTTCTAATGATGGATCATATTCATAATCATTGTATATGACATTATTAGATTCTTGCGGATGAGTATGTGTAGTTTGTGATTGATTAATATTAGAATTTGTTGATTGCTGTTGCGATGAAGACATCTAAAAAGAATAGCAAACATTTATTTATACCTATTGAAAAAATTCCCAGTCAATTGAAAGAATATTATTCATTATTGGATTTTTCCAACTTTAATTTATAGTCATTGATTAAAATTAGAATAAATATAGTTGATTAATATATCAATTAAAATAAATGAAACAATAATGAATTAAATATATTTTATGTAATTATTATTAGTGATATATATCATTTTAATATGACATCGATAGTAGCGTCATTTATCTTATAAAAATTTTCAAAATAAAATAAGATAATTTTTATTTCATGTAAATAAGAATTTTTCTATGAAACTATATCGAAAATTTATACAATGTTTATTTCTCAACTACTTAACAGATGTCACTAATAATCAATACTGTCTGGGTCAACATAACATTCTAAATGAGAAATTAGTAGGAAAAATATCAAAAAAATTGATGTAGAAATTGAGAAATCCAAGGAAATTTTTTCTAAAATAAAATATAAAATTATTAGATTACCTAAGAGATTGATAATTACAATGCATTTATTAATTTTTATTGTATATAATTTTTTCTACTATAAAATTTCCCAGACAATAATGATGTTGATAACTTAGAAATAGAATAGAAAAACAACGTTATTTATAACGACCTACTTGATGATATAAAAGAGCATTAGAAAAACAGTCTCAGTCACGGAAAAGCTATTAATATATAAATAAGCATACTTATACAGCATATGAAAGACGGTAGGAAAATACGATTGCTATCAACTTTGTTAGAAGCTATACATATTTCCTTTGATTGACATGGGATATTTTCGGTTTTTATTATTAACAGACATATGCGTCATAATCTCGATGTCTGAGATATATTCAAAAAGATTAACAAAGTTGATGGAAAAGACGCCTTACATTTCTAATTATAGCATGATATAAGTCAACTAATTACTGTTATCAATTATAAAAAACTCAAATATTTTCATATTTCATAAATTAACAAAATAATTTTGTAAGATTGTATATTAAATTGAGAATATTTAACGGTAATAAATGAAGTACTACATTTCGGTTAAAGTAAATTGCGATTTATCTATAATGTCTAGTTTGTACTTCAAAAGAATAATATGATTGATGGATACTTCTATTGTCCTAATATATATTTAATTATTTTTCTCATTTCTGATATTTGCAACAATACTAATAGAGTAAGATTAATTGAAAGAGACTTTTTTTTTTCTTATCTCAATATATAACTGTCTCGACACATTTTGCTAAAAGACAACGAAAAATATAAATGTATCACTATGATAAGCGGCAAATACTATATAGTCATCAATCATATCACGATATCAGTAATAAATATTCTAAGAATCTTCGCTTTACATCTCGTGATACTGATAACTGATATAATTAATAACATTGTAAACTATATTAATGTTTTTTCAAATGTGATATTTTCATTTTTTCCCAGATCATTTTATCTCAAATTTTTACATTATCTCTTATTATGAGTATAAGTAAACGTAAGCCAAATCTTAGTTCATTTCATTTTATACTAACTGAGATAATCATGTCTTTTCATAGATAACTTTTATAGCTTTGATAGTAAGCACATTCTGTGTCCTCAAGAATATGCTAGAGACTCAAACTCTTTTTTTTATCATAAACATAATTCATAAATGTCTACAACGTGTATACAGTCTCGACTGTAAAGCAAATCAACATTTGGGAATATTTCTTTGTTCATATATAATTTCTAATGTTCTAAAATTCTCTTTTTTTTTTAATGACATAATCTAAATAAAATCATAATCATTCCCAAATTATGCATTCATTGTAAAATTTGATTCTTTTTTTTTCTTGTACTATAGCTTGAAAAAATATAAAAGATCGATATATACGGACGCGTGTTTTGTTCAGTAGCAAAAAAAATATCATATGGCAAAAAAAACAAAAAAATACGTTGTAGAGAGAAAGAGACACGAAAAAAAAAGAGAAACTGTGGTGTTGGGATTGTTTTTAAATGACGATGACGACGACGACGACTCTTCTCCCTATTTTTTTGTGTTCATAAAAACGCGCATATACATAATGATGTGCAATAAATTTGACAACAACAACAACGACGATGATGACGATGACTTCAGTTCGAAATGCAAAAAAAAAACTTAGAGTCTTTTTATTTTTTTATTGATTTTATGTAGTTATCTGCCGATTGACAAAACGAATTGTTAATAGACAGATAGCGAGAAGAAAAACGACTTGTTGAAGACTTTGAATGTTTGCATTGCCACCAAAAGCTCTTACATCTTGATCGTATGCATATTCTAATCAAAGAAAGAAAAAATATAATTTAATTTATAAAAAAAAATTTTCCATATAATTTACTAAAGAATGAAACAAATGGGATGAAAGCGGCCCAAAGTCCAATTAAACCAAGTGCTGATAGACAACAGAGGCAAGTGAGAGCACCACCTAAGCCACCCAATATTCCACCAAGTTTTCCTGCTCCTCCTCCACCTGGACGAACTGGTGGTCGAACGGGTGGGTATGGTCTTCCTCTATTAAAAGAAAAATTCATATTGACTTATACAAAAAAATAAATTACACGTACCGTGAATCGCTCATCTTCTGACTTTACGGTGAACAATGATCTAGAGATAATAACAAAATATAAAAAGAAAAACTTTCATGGTTCATGATTGATAAAAAAAAGAAGAATCTTTTCTGTTCTTTAAAAAAAACAAACAACCGAAATTAAATCCTTATATTTATGCTTAGTCTCCTTCGATGATATAAGCATAAGTAAACAGGACCGCGACGATTATTATTGTTTGAAAAAAATACGCCACTCTATTTCTTCACACTCTGCTTTTCTCTCTCTCTCTCTCTCCCCTCTTATCCGAAGGAGACATATTCATACATATTCACGTTATGCTTGACGGCATTTTCTTTCTTCGTAATAATGCAAGAAAGGAACTACTATATGTTTTACCCATATCCATGACTTATAATATAGAGAAAAAAGATAATTTACCTGTGTTGACGATAAAAAAATCCGAAAAGAAGAGAGAAACAAGTTATGTACATCAGCCTCCGTATTTGATAATGAATATGTATACGTATGACAAACAAAAAGTGCAAAAAAAATAAATCATGCGCGACGCAACAAACCGAACGCATGTATATGTAGAAGAACGACAGATTTTTGATGAATATACAAGTAAATAAACGAAAATCGACCTTGATAGAAATACTCAAATATGATGATAGTCATGGGTGTTTAAACAGAACATAAAAAAACCATCAATACCCGTTAAAAGTAAATGATAAAAATTTACTTCATCTAAGTAAATTAACTAATCAAATCTATATGATAAATAAATCATAGAAATCTAAATTAAATGAACAGATAATCTCGATATTATTGGTTTGATTATGTGAGATACAATCTTTTCGATTATCTTTCGTTATACAAAAATAGACATTTTTTTGATCTTTTTTTGTTTTTTTTAAATAATTCATAAATAAAAAATTGACAGAAGCGACAGAGAAAAGAAAAATGTAAATAGTTCTTTATGCATTTAATAATAAAAACAATTTAGCAGCATTTTATTTTATATTTCAAAAAAAAAAAAGCAATGATAACGACGATGACGACGACGATGACTGATAATTGTTGTTTATATTATAGCATATTGTACCTGTTCAAAAAAAAGTCTTTTTCTGGCGCACAAAATATAAAAGAAAGAAAAAAAATATAGTTGTGTTGCAAAAAAAAAAAGTTGATTCATAGATAAATATGTCTGTTATTCAAATGTGTATAAAGGTGTTTGAAAATGGATAAGTTTCTCTACACCACTCAGGTGCTAGCAACACCTCGACGATTTTTAAATAACACATACATCGAGCAAAAAAGTGCACAGAAGAGAACGATAAAATTGAGTTCAATTGTTGTACCAGCACCTTGAATATTTTTACGAATTTGTTTTTGAATAGCGTCTAGAAAAATAATTTAATTGATGTTAGAAATAAAATAAACAAATTCTATACATACTCATATAAGCTGCAGCACCTATCATGGTACCAAAAAGTCCGAGAAGAGCTAATGACGATAGACAACCAAGACAAAGTAATGGTCCAGCTATGCCACCAATTATACCGGCAAGAGAGCCACCTCCAGCACCTGAACCTAATCTAGCTCCACGACCACCAGGTACTGGTCGTCGTGGAATGTATGTTGGTCGACGAGTTGCATATCTTGGTCCTTGTCTATAAATTTAAATTTCATTATATTTCTTTTTCATATTATTCAATAATAGAATAAGCTTACGAACCTGTAAGTTTCATATACTGGTGCTTGGTCGGGCATTATGCTAATTTGCAAATGAAATGTCCAATCAACAACGACTTAATCTAGAAAAAGCAAAAAAAATTGTTTAACAGTTTTTTTTTTATTATAATCCTTCTTGTTAATACCAATTCCCTGTTGGCTCTACCTGCAATATCTCTTCCTCTACGCAGGGTCCAATACATTCACTCGCTCTCTTTTTTCCTCTCTCTCACTCACTCTCTCTCTCTCTTTGTCTTTGTCTTTGTCTCGCTTCATCTCACTTTCATCTTTGTTGTTTTTTGTTGATCACTAAAGAAAGAGAAAAAAAAAGAAAACAACTTATAATTATATATCTCTCTTTCTCCGAAAAAATCTGACTAAAGGTCCCATAGAATGGATAGAAAATGTAAGAAAAGGAGTAAAGGCCTCCAAAAAAACATGACAAAAAAGGATGATTATAATATTATACCTCTACACAAAAATCAAACGTCGAAGGTAATTCATATGCTTATACATATAATAGAGGCATTACGGGTTCGCTCAACCATGCATAAATATATCGGTGATAAATGCAGATACTTTACAAGAAAAAGAGACAGATAAGAAGAAATATGTATTTATTGGCTTTTTTTTTCATATCTACTATACTCAAAGAAAAAAAAACGAAAGAATGATAGAAATAAAAGCGAATAAGCGGACATTATGCGATGATGCTTGACGGCAATAATGATAATGCGTAGGTAGATAAGGAATATAATCGTATGAAAAGAGAAAAAAAAAAATAGAAAACATAATATGATGTCATTGAAATATAAACTGATCATATCTTGTAATGATGAAATACGATTATCCAAAGTGAAAAATATTCTATAAAAAAAATAATTGATGATATTGATTCTAGTTTTTGAAAAAACAGATCGATACAGATACGAAATGCTGTTATAAAATATGATATTATTTTCTAATATGTACTCATTATTATCTTTTAAGTACAAAATTTCCACTATTATATGTAATAAATTGTGATAGATTCTATCAAAATATTGATAAAAAAGAATTCTTTAGATCATTCTGTTTTTTCTATATACAAATGTTGGTCTTCTAAATAAATATTGAAATGATTTGAATTGTATGTATATGAAGATTTAATGTTGTCTTTTAAATAAATAAACATATATTTTTGATAATAGATAACAGCAGAGATCGAAAATGATCAAAAATTTTATTGAATATCAATCAGATAAATAAAATCTAATCAATAAGAAATGATAATAAATTTCAAAGATTGTATAAGATAATCTACAAGTAGTTTTATAACATTAAAATGAAATATATCCGTTTTGATTCAATTGAACAGATTAAATTTTATAGTTAGTAGTAGTAATAAGTTTATTTAAAGTTTCTTGTTCTACGAATCATTTCATAGATCATTTTTAATTGCTATTTAAGCCATTGCGATACAGAATTATTAACTTTCTTACAAAAACTAATGTTTATTTCATTCGAAATATTGTAACTGGTGATTTTAGAATTAAGTAATTCTAAAGATTTTTTCCGTTTGCATCAATATTGAATCATCCATAAAATTTTTGTTTTTCTAATTTCTTCTTGTCATTCTCTTAGATAAGAACGAAATATTAATTCTGAAATACACCACATATATTGCTCTCACTTGCTAACAAACATCTCTCTCTAATATGAAATTTCTATAAATTGTATATATGTACAATAAAATAAAAGAAAATATTTTTTATTTAAGTTTTTTTCACGAACATCTATATTTCATTGGAACAATAAAACAAAAAATGATATAAAAGTTATGTATGAAGTCAAAAAATGCATTTAATAAATTTTTATTAGATTAGTGTAAATTCTACACGTTTATCTTTTGGCCATTCTGTAGTATATTCAAGTGGTAAACGACATTCACCTCGTGGTTGTAAAATACATTTCCATTCTAAATTATTTGAATCATTCATTGTTACACTACAATTTAAACCTTGTTCTTTTAATCGTAAATCAGGTACGATTAATTTAACTTTAATTTTTTCATCAGATGATAAAGGAACTTGTTCATAAACATAAACTGTAACTTCACTTGATTTTGTATTAACAAGACGTGTTTCATGACGAACATTTTCATGATGTACTTTTGAAATAAGACCTTGAGTATCTGTAACTTTTTTCACTGGTTTATATTCTACTTTAACACTTGCATCAGTACCTAATGAAAGATCAAATGTATCACCCAAACAAACATTATCAATTGAACTATTAGTAATAAAATTATTATTCATAAATACTGATGCTGGTCCAGCTAGAAGTTGTTTATCCGATGTATTTATTGTTGATGCTTTAAGATAAGCATGTAGTGATAATTTTGGTATAACTATATAAGTAAATATTGATGTTAAATCAAGTACTCCAATAGTTACTTTATGTGGTTTACCCTATAAAAGATTAATGTTTATAGATATAGTTTATATTAGAAGAAAAGAAAATTTACATCAGCATCAATAGTTGATCGTCGTGGAATAGCAAAACTTGTACTTGACATACTTGCTTCAGTTTGAGTAGCTAAAACATTAACTGTATTTGATGATTGTTCTTCATCATCACATATGGATTCTCTTGGAGAAAGAGATGATACTGCTCGCATTCTTGTTGATCCTCTATCTCTCTTGAAAGAAGCTGCAGTGGCCATAAGCGCGGCACCTCCAAATGTTAAAGATCTTTTTGCTGCTTGTTGAATAACATATCGAGGCGTTTCGTAATCGATTTTAAGTGTCGCTAATTTTGGTGGAGCACCACCAAGTGATGGTGTTGCTGTTGATAATGACAATTGTACATTAGGCCAATTCTCCTGACTTTTGTTTACCTAGAGATCATGTAAAAAAAGCATTCATATTTCTTTCTTAGACAATTTTTCATATACTTACAATAATACCATAATAAGTAAGTTGAGTCTTTGGTTGTAATACTTCTGCACTATTAACACGAACATCATAACTAGCACTCCATGAACAATTACTAATTAAATATGATACTTCCAGAGAAAAATCAATATTTTTACTAGCTATATGAACAGTAACAGTTACTTCTCGTTTTGCTTTTTGACGATTAGCTTGTCCTTCTGCACCATGTTCATTGATTTTTGCTTTTAATCCATCTCGGCTTTGTGTTAATATTTTTATTTCATTTTCTTCATTTGTAGTTTCATTATCTAATTTTGATAAAGTTTTATGATAAAATTCAATAAATTGTTGCATTGAATCAAGATCATTAATATTAATTTGTCCATCTTGATTCATTAATTTCGATGCTCGTCCATTAAGCCATGTACGTTGTTTAACAATTCGTGCTAATTCTCGTTGATGTTTATCAATATTTGCTTGAATAATGTCAAATTCATTTTGTAATTGAGCTAATGGTGTTAAATCTGTTTCTGGTGTAGTATTTTCATAACGTGTTTGATAAGAAACTTCGAGAATAGTACACGCTTTACCAGTTCCACCGCTGACATGTAAAGATGTTAAATCAACAGATGGTGAAAAACCTTCAAATACAAGGTCATATGTACCTTCAGCACCAAAATGATGTTGTAAACGACGTGTTACTTCAGCACGATCATTGTAAACAGTCACATATTGAATAGGACATTGTTGATCGATATTAAATTGAATGATGGATGATTTAGAATTTTTAACAGTTTCTATTGTTATAGAAGATGTGGTATTTGTTGCTGGTTGGTTCTCCATAATAATAAAATATAATAACTATGACCTATTTTGTTAATCTATATATATTTATAGTGATTACACAAACATGTTGTAATCATAAATTTATTCGTGTAGTTGCCAACGTAGAAAATAATAGTAATGAAAAATAAATATCTGGTGAATCAGCAATGTAACCGTATGTAATATGTGGAATGAGTCTTTTTTATGTGAATGAGTCATCAACATGTCGACAGAATTACTCAGTTTTTTTTTCGTTCTATTTTTGTTGTAATGAGCAAAATCTATACAGAAGAAAATTTTCTTCATAAATTTTTTTCAAAAAGATAATAATAGTAGAGTGCGCGGCACGATATTTGTCATGTTCACAGATGAATCATTGATAAAAAAAAAACCTACAAATATAAGATAAACTATTATCATATTCCTATGATATCATTTCATGATATTATGAGTTTTAAAAACAATTTTCTTTTCAAAGATCTGCTAATTTAACACTCATAGTTAGAATAGATTCAAATTTTTGACTAAACCGACCCGTTCAATTACAGAATTCAGCTCATGAAAAATCCGCCTGTTTAATGTATCAATTAGGTGTTCCGACAAACAATCTAATATTAAAGTTTCAGAAGAGTGACTTTGAAATTTAAAAGTTCAAAGTCTTTAGTTTTGGCTGAATTGAACTACTATTAAATGCTAACTTCTTATGAGCATGATCAATATATATTTCCAACGATCTAGGCTCTCATTCTATGGTAAGAAAGAGTGAGCTTCAAAATTTAGATTCGAAACCCTAATGATAACTTTCAAGGTCATATTTTTGAATCGTTAAAACTATAAAAATCAACAAAAATGCGTAGAAAAGTTGATTTGCCCCAGCTATCATATACATTTCATCGAAGAATATATTTTAAATTTTTGTTGATTCAAATTATTCCAATTTTTTTGAAATTTAAAATATTTAAAAAAGTCGTTGAATAGTTTCCAAATAAATGTTAGAACAATATTTTTATCACATACAACAGAAACATTTTCTGCGGACTTTAGGTTTAAATAAAACAAGAATGAAACTAATCCTACTATTTATTATCATAAAAAAAGTTCATATGTATCGATTATTGATACTACGAATGAAAACATCAGATAATAAACATCCTGTGAAATATTTTTCAAAAGAAAAGACAATTATATGGTTTTAACCTCATATCAAGATATGGGTAGGTTTCCAGAGGAAAATTTTCTCACTCTTATGATATATTTATTATCAATCTCTCTTGAATGTGACATACTCTGCCGATATCTTATTGATGTGGCATAGAGTTTGATAATCAGCATGCCATAAAATAGAGGAAGTCTTTTTCTACTAATCTTTACATAATCCATTATAAGATCAAAAATCACAATCAAATTCCCAAGCATATTTAATAAAGCTTTAAAAATATCATATGTATAAAAATCATAATTGTATTTAAATTTCTTATATAAAAATATTTTTTATTTTCCATGTTCTTTTTCTAAATCTGGCCATAATTTATATGCCTTTCTATAACATTTAGTTGCTTCTTCATAATTTGACTGATCTTCAAATTGTTCAGCTTGTGCAAATAAGTCTCTTGCTTCCTGTTCTTCTTTGGACATTGGTCCAATCGTTATTCGTTTATATACTACATCACTATTTACAATAAAACTAATATAACGAAACACAATTTTACTAAAAAAATTAAAACTCACCTTCGCATGATGTATTTCTTTCCAGTTAATAATTTGTCACCTTCATGAAGCATTTCATGTTGAAAAATTAAAACCATTCCTAAAGATAATTTTATTTAATAAAAAAAATTTTAAAAAATGAGTTAAATACCAGTTTCAGGTTTTAAAGCATATGTAATTGGATATGGTCGTTTAGAATTATCATCAAGAAAATTTGTATCACCACCAGTAAATGAATCATTAAGATATGCCATAATTGTCAATTGACTTTGTTCCATATAAGAACGTTTATAAATTCCATCATAATGTGAAGCAAAAAATTGACCTAGTTCATATCTAAATAATATATAAATAGAATTCTATAGTGTACTTTATTTTAATACCTGCAAATTCTTATTCGTTCATTCAAATCCATTAATTCCCAATGTGATGTATTTTTACTACCAGGCCATTGTTTTGGTAAAAAATCTTCAATTAGAAAAATCAGATTAATGTATTTATATGAATAAAATATTACCTTCTACACGAAGAAAAAATTCGTTTGCAAGAGATTTTTGCGTTATTTGAGTTCTAAAAATAATGAAATAAGAATTTTAATTTTTTTGAAAAAAAAATTTCTACCGTGTATTTGTTCGATAATTTTCTCCATATAGAAGTTTATTAAAACCTATATTATTTATTAAACAAAACAAATCGATTGGTGAAATATTAATAATAATTATTTACCAATATTTTCTATTGAATTAATAAGAAATTCACATTCATCTGGTGAAAATGTATTGTAAAGAACAAAGCATACAAGATTTGTTCCAGGAAATAGATCAACCTATAAATTGTAGATGTCACATAAATACATTTTCATAAAAACTATCAAATTATTTACTTTACGCATTCGTTGTTTAGCATTTTCATTATCATTATGAAGTTTTATTAAGAAATCATGCCATTCAACTTCTAAATCTTGAATAGAACCTTCGTCACCCATTATCTTATGATAAAATAGAATGTATTTTGTATTTTTATACATATCCTTGCCTATATCTTGCGCAATAACAATAAATATGTGTCATTCCTTTATGAAAACTTTCAAAACAGAACGAATTCAAATCAAACAAGTATTCTTACGAAATTATAATAATAATATCTATGAGCAATGTATCCTCAAGAAAGTCTTTAAATATACGATAATCGGAATAATCTTCTCCTGTAAAACAGACTTATGCTCATGTTAGACATGTAGAGCTTCTCTTACCAAACAAAATTATTTCTTACTGGATCTTAATTCTAAGCGAATATGACGGACTCTCAAAATAGTATTAGGTTTTTTTATTTATGTTAATCATTTAGATTTTATCGTTGTTTATCGAGAATTCGTTCAGTTAGATTGAATATTCTGACACCTAAACATTATCTAAGTGGAACATTAATTACAGATGTTTTCTTTATTATTGATTAGTTTCGCTTTATTCTAATGAGCAATTTCAACGTTATCCGACTATCTTTTTCTCTTTTTCATTCTTTGGTTTTGTTATTTGACCTTACGCATTTCCAAATACCAATCAATACGATTCCTACCGAGTATTATTGTTTCTACGTCATATTTTACTGCGAGAAGAATATTATGATGCAATTGAAAGCTTTGAACACTTTCCAATCTCACATAAAACTCGTATAATAATTAAACAAAATGTGAAATACACAAAGCATACCATTAATCATTTCATTATAGTTCATTTTAGAATTAATCATTGCTTTTTATTGAAAATAAAAAATGTAAACATATATTTAATAACATCAAATATTCAGTCTTCCTTTTTTCTTATTAACAGAATTTAAAAAGAAAAAAAAATAATGTTTAGTTCATTTATAATTCACTTAACATGTCATAAGACAATCTCTTGGTATAAAACCTTCATTACTATCTTCATTTCGTATCCAAATCCAATGTGGATGTGTACAACGAAGTACTTGTACTAATTCATTTTTTCTTACAGTTAAATCTTCACGAAACATTGCCGAATAACCTTTTGTTACAGTATACCATCCATCGACTAATGTTGATGTTAATGGACCCATTTGTTCATCTTCATCATCAACAACAATAGTTTGATCATATTCTTGTAAAATACGTCGACTACTTTCAGCTATTGGTGTTTCAACAATATCATGATCATCAATTTCATCGAGAAAATATTCCGAATAATGAGTAGTTAATAAATTATGTGAAACATAATTAATGATCGATGGATCACTTCTTAAGTAACATGATTGTGGTTTTGTTATTGTACGCTTAAGTAACGTTGTTGACAATGATGATGTTAATAATGAACAGTGTGAAAAGTCAGTCAATGTTGACACACCTGAATCTGATGAATCTCCACTTATAGATGAGATTGTATCATCGGATGCAATCTATTATGAAAAATAAAGCATATTTTATCACCTTAGTTTTTTTTTCAAATAATGACTTACATTAGGTACCGATGTGACAGTCATTTCAGATAGACTATCAACATCATTATTTATGATAGAATCATAACTGGTTGGAGAACAATATGTAGCATTACGATTAGAAATACCACCACACAACTTAGGTGTTTCTAAAATAAGAAGAAAAATCATATATAATCTATATTCAAATCACATAGAGAAAACAAAACTTCTTCTTTTATTCATCAGAAATCATTTCCTACAATCTATGAAATTGAGCAACAATAGAAGTAGTGTACTTTCATCAAATGCTTAAATACCTAAGTGATGATAGAAATATGATTGACATATATTGTAACTTAAAAGCAAAAAACATCAAAATGTTAATTCAGATTTCTTATGTAAATACAGGATATATACCATCATTCAATCGGAAAGAATCACACTGATGGTAAAGTTGATTCCTCTTAACTATGACTCTCTATTAGTACTTCTGCAACGTCTTACTTAGTATTAATGAAAACTATATTAAATTCGAAAAAATCTAAGTAAATCCTCACTTACTGAATCCCTCTTTTCTTTTTCTGATCTGATTCTATCTAAAAAATGAGTATATAACTTAGTGTTTATCTTTCAAATGTTTTATATCTTTATGAGTAATTAACATAGATAAATACGATATTTTACTTACTTTTAATTGTTTTACATAAAAAACTTTTCATATGATGTAAACGAGCAAAGACTTTTGCAGTTGTTTCTTCCATTTTATTTCGATTTGTGTATTCAATAATTTCACTATTATACATTTAACAGACTATTTTATGCTTTCGAAAATGATAGATACGATCAAGTTTATACAGTTATTTCACACATTGATCTAATTGATCTATTTGAAATAATCCACTCTCTTTTTCTTCTTGTGTCTTTCTTTTTAATTGTCTATTGGTTATATTTTTTCAGTTGATCCTATTTCACTTTTCTATCGAAATATAAATTAATTATCTAATTGACTCATCTCACGTCGGGAGAGAAGGAGAAATAGATAGAAGCGCTTGTATATATATACGCATAACATCAATCAGTCATTTGTTCAACTGATACATTCTCAAGCATAAAATGATTTTTTTTTCTTTTCTGTTCGATGTTATTTTAAACAGATAGAGAGCATTAAATATACAAAAAAGAAAAAAAAAAGAATTTTTTTTTCTTCTGTTTTATTTAAGCGGTTGAAATTCGATCTGTTCTAAATAAATCATCATTCCATTCAAGTTGTTCAGTCCATGCATAAAGTGCATCAACTTCTCCATCATTAAATTCATCTTTAGTAATTGGTGTATTTTCAGGTCGACGACGTGGTTCTTCATCATCAATTGGATTTGGTGCTACTTGTTGTTCATATTGTAATATAAGAGTTGTTGGTAGGGATTCAGATCGAGTCATTATATAAGTTTGACGCATTTTTGATGCATTTTCAAGTGCACGACGAGATCGACGTGCTGTTGATAAAGGTTTTTTTGTGAATACAACAGATGATTGACTTGTACGTGATGTTGTTGTTGATCTAGAAGATTTTCAATAATTAAAAAATTTTTGTTTAAATTTTTTTTTCATATACTTAATCTGTTTGAGCAATTGAATATGTTGTAATTGTACAGATGGGGCATTTGGTTGAGTAAGTAAAATAGGTAATCTATCACGTAAATCAGAGGTAATATGACCTGATTCAATATAACTAATAATATCATAAAAGATTGAATGTCTTGGAATATCTATTAAATAGAAATTAAAAAAATAAATATAAGAAAATAAAAATAACCTTCAAGATTTAATCGTCTCCAATTATTTGCTCTACCACCAAGATACGATGGTAATTCATCAAGTAAACTTGAATACTAAAATTGAATTAATATGATAATAATTTCTTTTTTTTTTTGTTAAATTTAATTCTTACTTGCATATAATCTTTTAATGTAACAACATCAATTTCATCTGATGCTCGTCCATCAGCATTATTTAATGAATCAGCAAGCATTTGTTGATAAAAAACTCGTTGTCCCATTTGTTTACATGCAGCTATACGAGCCTACTCTACACAAAAACAATGAATAAATGTCTTTATCAATATTATTGATTATCACATACGTTCATATCAGAATTAATCATTGTTTTACCATTGACATATTTTGGAACAGCACCATTGAAATTACGTACATAAATTTTAAAATAAATTACAGGTGGAAATTCAATACCACCAAAACTATAAATAAGATAAAAGAAAATAATAAATTTTATTATAAATATTAAATATTTACCGAAATTTAACTTTAGCACTCATACTAGGATCACGTAAAAGTTCAGCTTCACGTGGTGATAATCGTCGAAGAATATCATTTGATAAAGCATGTTCAGCAGCACATACAGCATGTTTTAATAGTCGAAACATTTGTCTATCGCGATGTCGACACCAAGCTCTTTCAATAACTTGAACAGCTTCCTTAGCGTTAGTTAAATCACGTTGAGGTCTGAATATTTGAAGAAAATTTTTTTTTTAAATTAAACTTAAAAGAAAAATTTTACTTTTTTTGTCGTCTTTCTGACATTATTCTATGCGACAAAAAAAAACAAGAGAAAAATATTTGTCTAAAAATAAAAACAAAAAAAATTAAAATTAGTTATTTTTTTATTTGAACTGTATCATCTAATGTTCCTGTAGCATATTCTTTTTCAACAAATTCTTTTAATTTAGTTTTTAATTCAATTCCAAGTAAATTTTCAAATGATTTAGCATCTAATGTAGCTAAACGACATTTTTCAAGTGCTGTTACTGTTGCATAACGTGGTTTATTTTCGAGTAATGCTAATTCACCAAAACATTTTCCTATTCCAAGTGTTTTAAGTTCACGTATAATTCCATTTTTTTCTTTTCGTGTTACTTTAACTGATCCATCTTCAATAAAAAACATTTCATATGCATCTGTATCACCTTGTTGTATAATTATTTGATTTTCAATATAATAACGTGGACGTAATGCATCAGCTAAATCTTCTAAACAATTATCATTTAACCAACCACGTGAATAAAATATTTGAATAAAATTAATTGTATGAAGAAATTTTAAATATTTTTCACGTTGTTTTATAGCAAATGAAACAGTTAATGTTGAAAATGTATCTCGATCAATTAACCATAATTTTCCATCTGTTTTAGCTATAACAGTAGCTGTACGAGGTTGACTAAAAAAAAATTAATAATTATATGATATATTAAATGATTATTTATACCTATAGAGTAAAGCAATTTCACCAAAACATCCCTAAAATATATATATATAAAATTGAATAATAATCTTGAAAAAAAATGTAATTACTTTATTATCAAATTCAGATACTTTTTTTCCATTTACAAGTACATCATATTTTCCTGATTCAATACAATAAAAATAATCACCTTCATCTCCTTGTCGAATTATTTCTTCATTTTTAGAAATATTTTTTGGTGTAAGATATTTAACAAATTGTTTAACAAGTGATGGATCATCACCAACATATATAACTGTATCTTGTACAATTTGACATAATTTTTCAAAAACATCTGGACTTTTCATTACAATTTTATTTGATAAATCTCGATCAGGATCCTAAATTTATATAATTATAATAAATTTAAGAAAAATAATTTAATTAATTTTTTTTCTATACTGGTGAACCACCCCAAACAGATTTACGTCGTTGTTTTTCATTATTTGTATTATCATCATCATCATCATCATCATTACTTTTTTGAGATATATTACTAATTTGATTAGTTAAAAATATGCCTGTCTGGTCTTCATTATCATCAATTGTTGATACATATGGTTGAGTATTTTGTCTTTCAGAAAAATATTGTACAGCATATGAAGATAATTGATCGGATGGTATTCGATCACGTAATACATTAACAACAAAATCAGTTAATAAAGGTTTAAGTGCAACTGGGAATTGAATTGTTTGCTCGTTATTCGACATATATATGTATATATATATGTTCAATAAAACGAACAAATTAATTCAATTGAATCGCTCGATATTATATGATATATTTAAATACACATTTTTACAAGATGAAGAAAAATTTAAAAAAAAACATTTTCCAAACGCGCCATTTAATACTAAGGATAATTTCTTTTAGGAAGAATTGAGCAGTCGTTTTGTCTTAACAATGTCCATGAATTAAAGGATGGTCTAAAAGCTACCTAAAAGATAACATTTCATATCTGAAAAAAAAAATGTAAATAAGCGAATTCTATTTGAGAAACATATCTTACGCATTTTTTCAAATGTCAAACTAATTGATTTTGGTGACTTCTGAATGGCCGAGGAAATGTTGAAATAGAAACTAATTAAAACATTTAAATACATTTTCAGAAGTTCTTCTCTGCTCGAATGTCTTCATAAAGAAGAACTACAGTACAATTCACTCTTTAAATAACTAAAATTTAATCTTGTTTATTTATTTAATAAAAAAGTTCTAAGTCTGTCATATTTTCAAGAAAAGTAACTGGCAATATTTAAAATGTTAAAAATGGACTAAATTTCCCCGGCAATTAGGAGATCTTTTCTTTAGCGATTAGTTTTTAATGATTTCTCCAGTATAACAAGTTTTTAACATTTACATACAAACGTAGACTGACACATATAGTCAGTATGAAGAATATTATACTTTTGCTGACTTAGTAGTATCAACTGTGAGTAGGACAATTCATGAGAAAATAATAAGAAGAAAGATTAGTTACATCATTTTTTAAATAAAAGACATGCCCTGAGAACGTTTAAATGCTTTTTTGGGTGCATGAATGAGGAAATGACATTTTCACGATTTCAAAACTATAAATTTGAATGTATCCGAACTTCTAGATCGTAACAAAGGTGAATATCATTTTCCACCGAGATACAAAGAAGTTTAAAGATCTCGGGCAATGCATATTTAATTGCTCTTGCTCTATAAATTCTATGATCATTATCATTCTTATTCTTTCAAATGAAGTAAAAATTAATAATGAATCTCATGATATATTTCAGTATGACTAAATTCCATCTACACTAATCAAAGGTTAACATAAGCAATTCACTTACAAAACAATGATTATTTATAAGAAATGATAAATATTGTATTTCTTGTTGAAAACAATTTTATATTAAATCTTATTTAGATTAGAGTATGTAATTTATTGTGTGATTGGAAGAACATTCTTCTTAAGAATGATGTTTTTTTTGGTGCTGGTATATTATGTGGTCTATTTTCATCACACAAACATAGATGAATAATAAAAACTCATCGACTAACTGCATAACGAGCACAAAAAAAAAAATTAAATTATAAATTTTCATTAAAACTACCAAAAAATAAGGTTTTTTCAAGAGGCAAAATATAAGACATCCTCCACAAATTTTAAATGATATGACAGAATCGAAGATATTAGATCTTCTAAATGCATTAGTTCTATTTTTATATGATTGAAATCTTATGTGGATAATAATAATCAGATTCAGGAACAACGATTTTTTAATTTCAACTTTTGTTATTCACATAAGGGGTTTTTCTTTTCTAAGATATGGAATTCATGCAGGAAATAGTATCTAATCAGGTAATATGTTAGACATTCAAATAATTCTAATATCATTTTTCCTGGAAAATTGCTTGCATGAATGATATTTACATCAATATTTCATTTTTTTTAACGATTCACGTGTTATTAGTTAATTTCCTTCGAAAGGTAACAATTGTATCCAGGTTGATGACCTTCATATTAAATAATGTACCGAAATCAATTTTTCAAGAGTACATTTTAATATACTTTTTTTAATATGAAGATAGTTCTATAAGAACTATTTATTATACAAAACAAATGAGAACTTCTAGAACATTTTTTAATAGAAAATTCTAACTAATATTTAAATTGTATACATTTTATTTAATATAATAAATTTTCTAGATGAACTTTTCATCAACTACTCACCTTTGATCTAAACAATATAAAATTTCAAAACAGCATTAAAAATAAAAGGAAAAAATACAATTCAGACTCAATTTTATTTTTCTTTCGTTTCTCTTTTTTTTATTGTTACCATTTACTTTTTCTTTTAATAAATGGTTTCCTAGCAATATCATTCATTCCATCAACATTTAACAATTTTTGAGCGACAATTATTTCACAAGTTTTTATAAACAGTCAATCATTTTGAAAGAAAGAAGTTTTTTGTGTATTTATTGACAACATGAAATCCATTTTTTTTCTCGTGGTATTAATGTTAATTGTTGTTCTCGAGGAAAATAAAGTCTCATAGATTGATTTGGTGTTGATTTTGTTAAATGCTTACGTTGTATTAATGATTGATATCGAGCTGAAATAGGTGTTTGATTTGTTCGTAAATATTCTTTTGATATTGTTGATAAATATTGTCGAGAAGTAATTAATGGCTGTCGATTAAAATAAAAACGACAATCACAACAATAATGTCGTAGTAAATTTGATGGTGTTCGAATTTTTAAATATATACGATTTGAACTATTTGAACTATCATTTCCTGATATGGATGCATTATAATAAACACCATCATCTTGATCTGATTGTTGAAAACGTATTTGAAAATAGCAACAACATATTGCATTAAGAAAATTTTTTATTGTATGACAAAATGAATGAAACATACGACGTAATTCATTACGAAAATGTTTTCCACATAAACAATGTAAAATAATATTTGATATTGAATTAAACATATCAGACATAACTAATAAATCATAATTTTGACTTAGAAACATTGGACAATCATCATCAGCTAATAAATTTCTTTTACAATAAATAAGTGAAAGTATTATATCACTAAACCATGAATTAACTATAGCAAATAAACATTCAACTGTTATAACAAGTAATACACGACGAGTATCATCTGTTCGTCGACGACATGGTAATATATAATTTGATGTTAAACTATTTAATTGACGTACACGATATAATGATAGAATATTACTAATTATTGTTGTTAATGATGGAAGAACACTTCCACATACTTAAATAGAAAAAAAAAACTTGATTATCGAAAATATTTGAATTATTTTCAATGATGAATATATCCTATTGTCTATACAAAAGTTTAAATCAATATATAGAAAATCTTTAAATTTATCGGTCTATTTTACATAATTTCCCGAAAAAATATCGATAACATTGATATTAGTTTCTTCCATGGAACTTCGTCAACTTATATTCATTTCATATTAATAATAGAAATTACTAAAATTAGGTATAGAATAAGCAAAACTTTCTATACAATGAGTTTTTTCTTTAAAATATATATAAATTATTACAGAAGTATTTAAAAGTTTAATTAATGTCTGGTTTGATTGTTTCAGAATAATGTCGACCTTTTCATGATGCCTATATAGTCCTTGATTTTTTGAATTATTTATGCCATTGTGTACCGTAATCAATGTTAAAATCTCTTTTTGACTTTTTTTACTCTTTTACATTAAATGAACTGAAAACATCTACACTCAAGATAAAACCCTAGAGACTAGACTATGACGGCCGAATTTTAACTACATATACTTGAAAAAAATTAAAAATTAAACAGTATTCTAGATTTTCTATATCCATTTAACGAAATGTATTATATATTTAAAAAATTTTTTATTTCTAATGATGTTGCGTGATGTTTTTGATGCTTTGCATTATCGTTATTTTTATCAATTATTTTACATCTATGACAGTTTGAAACATATTGTATTGTGTAATTAATATTTTGTGCATGTCAATCAATATTTGAATAAGAATATGGGGGTGGAGCTAATACAACTGACGTTATATCATCGATAGTAAGGTAATAATTTTATGCGCTTCAAACATGTTTTTTAATCCGCATTATGTTGTCAATAAAAATTAGAAAAGAACTAATCGTTATAATTATCATCTGTATGAATAGATTTTTTATTTTGATGGCATAGAGAAGATAACTTTATCTTTATATTTCTTTCAATTAATAGAATTTAGGATATCTAATAAATTCTTAGATATCATCCTAATTATACCTTTCTTAAAGCTGGATTAGTCAAATTCATTAAAATGGGTGAGAAAGTTCGTATAAAACTGATATTAATTGAAAAACAAGGAGAAAAGAATTTTATCCCATTCTTTTCTTACTAATCTTTGATAATTAATATTTAAGCTATGATTAAAATATTTTCAATGCCTTTTTTCATTTTTGTCATAAATAGTTTCTAATAAAATATAATAATCACAAAAGAAGCTCATTTCAATTTCTTTAGCTGAGCGTGATCTAGAATCTTTAATGACATATTAATTTCAGATCAATGAAACATTCATTATTTTCAAATTTTTTTACTAGTTCATTCAAGCATTATATAATTCAATGTTTAATTACTTTAAATCCTCCCTTCTTATTTATTTATGCATCACTAAAGATAGTTCATTAGCTGTTATTAAGTATACTAGTTTTGTATCAAACAAAAAATATAGTTCAGAAAATAACTGATGATAATTAAGTTCAATGAAAATTTTAGATGAAATTGTTTAACTTGAAAAACAATGATTAATTAGTAAATTAGTATGATTATGGTTGATATTTTTAAATGGAATACTGATGAGGTACTTCGTCTTGATCATATAATGACAGTCAAGACATTTTGAAAATATATTTTGAGAACAATAGAATACTTCACTTTTTTTAATTAGAGTTTTCTTGGTTCCAACAAGCGTAAAAGACCTAATATTTATTTTATATATGAAATAATTTTAGATTCGGAAAAGAATTTAAGTTTTTATTACTGATATTGTATTGAAGTGTTAAATATTACTTTGTTTTTATTCTACTTCCAGTTTCCTTTCTAATTCTAAAAAAAAACACACTCTTTTCATGCCACCATTAACGTCTATTAAATCATTAGGTTGTCTAATTACGTTGAATTTCTTCCTATTTCTAATAACACATAAATACTCATTATTACCCAAAATATATGAATGATTAAATATTAATATTAATCCTATACCAATGAGGCATATTCACAATGTACTTTTGGACCATAGTATAAGTGTGGTTGTGACCAACAAAAATTAATGCATGTTGTTTTACAAACTCAATTATATATGCATTTTTTAACGGTCACCTCGTATGCAACTTTTTCTTTCATCTCTTTCGTCCTTTTGAGCGTTTCTTCTCTCTTTCCTCTTTTCTTCTATCCTTTTCCTATTGATAATAATCTATGCAATTGCTTAAAAATGATAGATAAGGGAAAATGGGTTGTGCCACTCTTGAGCAAAAATTAATAGTTCAACTATTTGGAACTTGTAATTTCATTCGAGGCTCGTTACGCTTTTGTATCATGAGGAAATAATAATGTTTAGAAATAAAAAAAAATTTGTTAAATAACATAGTACAAAAAATTGAGTCTTCATCAACGGAATTTCAACAATTTCAAACAGAAAAAAGTTGAAGTAGAATTTCGTGAGTTTTTTTTAATTAGTGACTAGATACTTTCATTATGAATAAAAAGAGAATCGAACAGTAGAGGAATGAGATAGAAGGAAGAATAAGAAGAGTAGATTGAAGGGATGGGAAAGATGAAAAAGTAGCTGCCTATGACGTAATTGTTAAAAAGTTGTTAGTGAGAATAAAAAAATGGCGTGAATGAGTCTATTTTGGCTCTAATTTATCTGCAACGTGTGAGTATAGTTCATTCATTTATCTATTAAACAATATAAGATTATAAATAATAATCTAAGTTTGCTACGTATAATTAAAATTTCAACTTAAATATTATATTAAATTTTTCGAATTGAATGCATTGAATGGAAGAAGATTTTAATTATTAGACTGACTGATTTCGGAAATGTAATTCATATATAATAATAGTTTTCATTATAATTTTTTGTTTTTAACATATAAGATAAAATTCAAGGGTATATTTTACTTGAAAAATTGTTCTCAAGTTATTTTTATCTTTTAATGAGTATTTAGATTAACAAAATCTTTCACGTCTAAGCTTTTTTTAATGAGATAATCTGTTCTAAAAAATTCATCTTTCCACTTAAATAAAATCCTAGAATCCTTTTTTTTTTTTATATTAAATATTAATGAGAACAACTAATAAAAAGTCAAAATCATTGCGTGACGTCTATATATTTATAAAATATTAATAAATTAAACTTTCATCATAATTTCAAATTCTCAATTAATTAAATAGTGATATTTTGTACACATTTTTAAATTTTACTATTTTCTATATTCATTGAAATATATTAAAATTGACTTCTAATTATATCTAACAGGATTTAACAATATATATTGAAAATACTTAATCGAAAGAAAAAAAAGCCTGTGATGACATCTAATTATTAATTATATTATATAAAATAGATTAATATTAATCTTACCTAAAAGTAATGTATGTCGATTAAAACCAGACATTCGACTATACACAAAATTATAATATCGATGAAAAAAATTTGGTTCTTGAGGAAATAAACATTCATGAAAATGATATTTTCGACGTATTTCATTTCGTGTTATAGGATGACCTGTTTGATGAAATAAAATTTTTTGTATTAAATTTACATTTGATCGTTGATGTTGATCAAAATAATGTGATAATATATCAATTAATTGTTCTTTTGTACATATATCATTATTATATACAATTGAACTTTGATTTTGTTCTTGAAATTTTTTTAAAAAATAAACAACACATTTTAATGAATCTGGTTTATCAATCATTGTATTTGTTAAAAGATGTGTTGAATTTGACATATATTTACTCATATAAATAAACCATTGATATGATATATCACGATTAACTGATTTTGAACAAAATAATGTTAAACCAGCAAATTCAAATATATATGCAGAAAAAAATGCTAAAATTATAAATAAAAATGTCAATTTATGTTTATTTGTATCACTGTATGTTGCTGGTAAAACAAGACGTTTTAATGATCGAGTAATAAATGTTGTTCGTTGAACAGACATTATACACATTAATATTAATGAAAAACGCATATATGTTTCAGAATGTACCAATGGTACTAATGGTTGTGGCCATGTTTGTGTTGCACGTTGGTATGCTCGTGCAAATAATGTATTTGAACATGATTCTTTTGCATATGTATTTAATTTAAAAAGTGTTTGTGAATAATAAAATAGTTTAATTAAACGAAATAATAAATAAATTAAATCAGCAAATAATAAAGCAATAAAATAAGGTGTTATTATACGATGACGAAATTTTTGACGAAGAAATACTGCTATACATAAACCATTACCCGACGAACCCAAAATAAATAAAAAGATGCCAATAAATGCACATGATACGACAAACATCTTATATGAACACAGAAGAATTTATGAATATTGTCAGTAAAAGATTCTAAAGAAAGTAAAGATTATTTCCTGTATGAAATGTAGAGAATCTCAATAATACTCGATGTTTTATAAGTATATATCTAGATGAAAATATACGGAAACTAATTGAACTCTATGGAAAGAGCACTATTCATTAATAATTACAAGTATCAGCTGATTAAATATGAATAAAGAAAGAAAATTTGATATACAAAGGAGTCTACTTCCATCAAACGTAAATGAAGTTTTCTCTCCTACAATATTAATTTTCTTCTTATCAAAAATAAAAGGTCATACTAATACTAAATCAAATAAAATGTATTAAATTTTCCTCAATTAAGAATTAAAAGAAAAAAGAAAGTGCGCTATTTATTTACGGAAAAATGAAAGCAAGTGGAAAAAAATAGCTATATAATCATATAGTTAGAGAAGAGAAAGGAAAAAAATACGAAAAGAGGGTAAAAGAAAAGAGAATAACATTAATATTTTTTTTTCACATTTTTTCATATATTATTTATTCGCTTGGTGGAAAGTCTAAACCAAAGAGAAAAACAAATCATGAAAAGTGAACAAATTTTTTAGAATAATGGAAATCGATCTATTTTATCGCATTAATCATTAAGTAGTCATTAGAGATATTTATCAATTATAATCTACATATTGAAGTTATTTATTCAAGGACATTCTCGCATTTCCTATGCTTTTTATGTGCGTTCATTTTTTTACGACACTATATATAAACCAAGCTTTAAAGAAAATCAAAAGACATTCATAATGAAAAAAGAATTTTATATCTGTTCTCATTTATGATATAATAAAAAGTAGATAGACATTGTCATCTATTGTTTTTAAGCATTGTATAAAAAAATATTATAATATATTCATTATATACTATCTGATTCTAAGATAAATTTAGCACATTAAAATAAATAAATAACTAGCTTGACTGTATGAATAAATAATTAAAATTATTCATTGTCAGGTCATTGTCTAAAGGGAGGATTGTCCTTATATGGACAAATCAACAAAAAAATATCATAAATAATTGAGTATCCTTTTTACACCTATGAAAAAAAAAAACTAAGCAAATCCAGTGAGAATTCATGGATTTACATAA
>JAJEKB010000422.1:0-22012 GCA_022393335.1 Macrotrachela quadricornifera
CTTGATCAGGGTGAAATTGGTATTGAATATTATAATATATTTTTTTTAGATTGTAAAATACTTTATATTTAGGTAATTGTTGGTTTATTGCTGGTTCAGGTGCAGTAACACTTAATCCTGATCTTCTTCAACGTGTTGTTCCACCTGATCAATCATTTGATGAAAAAACTTATGCTGGTATTGTTTAAAAAGACAAAAAAGAAATTTTTTTTTTCTTTATTTCTTTTTTTTGTTCTTTCAAAGGAATTTTTCATTTTCGTTTCTGGTTATATGGTCAATGGTATGATGTTGTTATTGATGATCTATTACCATTTCATTCTGATGGAAGACTTGTATTTTGTCGTAATAAAAAAACTAAAAATGAAATGTGGGCACCATTATTAGAAAAAGCTTATGCTAAGTAAGATTTTTCTTAAATATAAAAAAAATAATACAATTTTATTTTTATTAAGATTATGTGGTTCATATGAAGCAATGGAAGGAGGTTTTACAACAGATGCTTTAATTGATATGACTGGTGGAATTGAAGAAGCATTTGAACTTAAAAATCCTACAGCAGTTAAAGGTTTTAAAGAACAAATAAAACGTGTTCTTTGGCAAGCTTATCTACGTAAATCCATGCTTGGATGTTCAATTACTGTAACATTGATTGAAATCATATATTTAATTATTTATAAATATTTTAGGCTGATCCAAAAATAACTGAAGCTCGACTTCCAAATGGTCTTGTAAAAGGTTTAATCGAATGTTTATTATTTATATATGATAGAATAAAAAAAATTTTTTCGTCTTTTAGGTCATGCTTATTCAATAACACGAGTAGCTGATGTAACAACGGGTACAGGCACTGTTACTCTTATTCGATGTTTAAGTAAATTAAATTTTTTTCAAAGAATATTTTTTTTAAAATTTTTATTTATATTTATATTTAGATCCATGGGGAAATGAAACCGAATGGTTAGTTTATTTAATTAATTGAATGAAATAAATAATAATATTTTTTCTTTGTCATTAGGAATGGAGCATATTCTGATGGGTAAATATAATAAATTAAAAGAGAGTTTATCTTAATTTGTTTATTAGTTCAAACGCATGGGATGATATAAGTGATGAAGAAAAACAAGAATTACGTGTACGTGTATTACATGATGGAGAATTTTGGATGAGTTTTGATGATTTTTTTAATAATTTTCATCAATTACATATTTGCCATCGAGGACCAGCTAGTTTAGGTACAACAGAAGCTGATGCTGCTGTTTGCACATGGAACAATTTGTTTAGGGTATGATTTTATTTTTACTGAAAAACTTCTTTCTTGAAAAAAATTTTAAACTGGATATACGGTGCAGTATGAAAAGTATACATAGGAAATTTAAAAATTCAAATATTATTTCAAGCATTTCTTGAAGTATATAAATGTCAAGTTCGCGGTATTTTTTTGAACATGATTAAATATCTGTAATCACATCAGTATATGCAGCATTTATCTTATCACCGGGAAATTTATTATAGCTATCTCTGAAATTCTTTCTTTTGATTTATTATATTTGTATGCAACAGAATAGAGACTTGATATATTTCTAAATATTAGGATGATAAATTAACATGGCAAGAAGAAATGTTTCATAATGAATGGATTCCTGGTTCCACAGCAGGTGGTTCTGGTCAAACAAATAAAGGTTTTACTTTATAATTTTATATTGAAAATGATTTATTTAATTTTGAAAATTTTTATTAGAAAAATATTGGACAAATCCACAGTATTTAGTTCGATTAAATTTTATTGATGATGGTGATGATGAAAATTTATGTACAATGATTATTGCATTAATGCAAAAAGAAACACGACAACGTCGTATACGTGGTCTTGAAGGTGAAGATTATATACAATTTCGTGTTTTTAAAGTAAGAAGTTTTGAAAAAAATTTTATGATTATGTTGTTGTTAATCGTATATCAGACCAAAGTTCTTGTTCAGCAAGAATTTCTTCTCGATGACGTATATCTCGAATTAAATGAGATTTATCATTGACAAAAAACATAAATAAACTAATGAGAAAAAATTACGATCTAAATAATAATAAATATAATAACATACTAATAAATTATAATTGTAAATATAATGAAAAAGAATATAGATAACCATTGAATAATTCGTATTTGATAATAAATTGGTGTTGCTTGATATTTATGTATTGAATCTGTATTTTATAAAAGAAAAATAGAAAATAATAAAATTCTACCGTAATCGTATCTAAAATCTCGATAACGACAATATGTAATATTTAATTGTTGCCCTTCAAAAACTTCATCTTGATCATCTAAATCATTAATATATAAATATGATAATGTATAATTAAGATAATTATTTAAATCAATTTTCTTTTTAATATAAATATAAACTAATTTTGGTATTAAATCACATGTTGTTAATAAATAGAGTATATTAGCTAAGACAGCAATTTTAGATAAAACATCAAAAATCTTTTCCCATATACCAAGTGTATATGCAAGTTCACCATTAGGTCGACGAAGTTCAAATAAAAGTTTTCTTGCATCTGTTCGAAGTTCAAATAAATTATTAATCATAGCTAAGAATGGTGCAATTGGTAAAGCTATTGAAAACATTGCAATAAAACCATATTGAACAATTATTTCGATATATCTTTAGAAAAAATAAATTTTATTATAATTTATTTTATCTTTTTACTCATTATATAATTGCCGACGTCCAAAACGTTGTAAATATAAATCTGTTTCCCATGTTGCTCGTTCTCTTACAGCTATTTCTTCTTCGTCATCCTCTCCATAGTTATGTTCAGTGACGTCATCAGTAATGTCTAAACAAAAAGAAAAAAAAATATTTGCCAGGGATGGGGATCGAACCCATGCTCACTATTGTGAATTGGATCTTAAGTCCAACGCCTTAACCACTCGGCCACCCTGGCACGTCCTTCTATATTATTAATATAAACGACAAAGTGACATAAGAAATTATTTTTCCGTTAAAAAAAAAAAAAAACTGGTGATTAAATATTGATATTTTAAAATACCTGTTATTGATGTGAATGATCTTCGTTGTTCAATATCTTTTTCTCCGTGATTATTATAATCTAATTCATTTTTATGATAATAAAAATAATTAAAAAAATTTAAAATTTTCGTTGCTAAAATTTCAATTATTGAATTAACTAATTGTTTTCCAATTAATGTTATTAATAAAATTACACTTATTTCATATGAACATCCAGTTAAATCATTACATGGTTCAAGTCTTTCAGTAAAAACAAAATATGAACCTGTACCAGATATTTTATTTATTGGTAATGTTGGTATCCATGGTTTAAAAAATGCAATATAAATTGGAACAGAATAATAATTTACAAATGCAAAAGCTATATAAAAAAAATAGATAAATCAAAAACCAAAAAAAAATATTAATTTACTAAATAATTTTAATGTTAAACTTGCATTAAAATTTGATTGATATCTATGTCGTTCAAATTCTGTCATATGCTTAGCTATATAACCAAAAGTAAAATCAAGTATAACACTAATTATTAACGATATTGTTGATGTTATTATACTTATAATAATAAATGAATTTTCTTTAGCTAATTCAGATTTAATAGAATGAAATATTTTAAATAATTTTAAACGTAAATATAATATTAAAATAATATTTAATGTTGATAAACCAATAAATATTAACATAACAAGAAATGAAAGAAAACGACATAAAAAAATAATCCATAAAGGTATAAATGGTTCTTCAATACCATTAATTCGATTAATTTTTGTTTGTTTTGATTGAAGTAAAAATGATGATCGAGTTAATTCATGACGATGTTCATCTTCATCTATGAAAAATTTTTAAATTAAATTATTTTATTAAAATACTTCGAACATACAAATAGTAGTGGCATAGGTATTTTAATACATTATAAAAAAAGCTTTAAAATTTTTCTATATATGAATTGATAGCACCTACGATTGTAGGTTCCGACGATAAATGATTAGATAGTATGTTTCCTATCTATACTGAAAATTTATCTCGTAATCGAGATCGATCTAGCCTCTACGGCTAATACAGGCGACTTATACGTGTCAAAATTATTAGAATGTCGTAAAATTGCAGTAAATCTATTAGTTTTAGCATGCTTTTAGAATAATCACTCATTTCGATGCAATATACACAGGAGAATTAATCGTCTATATACTGTACTCGTCTTTATTTAAACAGTTATAAAGTTAGATACCGCATGATACAACGATTCTAAATCATTTCTTGCTTAAATTTTGTTTGATTAAGTTTAATAATCAAAAATTGCATAATGATAGATCTAGAGAATTAGATAGATATGGCTTTATTATTATATATTTCGATTCAGTAAAAAAAAACGATAGAACAAGAACTGAAAGAAAGTCAAGAAAAGAATACACATCGAAATTAGTATAAACTTATGTAATTATTACATGACATAATAAATATCACTTATCAAAATTTCATTATTATTAGTTAAAGAATGGTATACCAACATAAAAAAAACTAGAATGTCATTTTTACTATCAATTCGTATAGAAAGAATTTTTCTTTAAACTTTTTTTTATAATAAATACAAATACTTTCGCCACTAATTGTGGTATACTCTGAATATTTACAAACACTCCATTGATATTGAAATCGAGCTAAATAACGTTGCCAAAAACGTTGTAAACACAGAATCCAAAAAATCATAAATATTCCAAACATATATGTAAAATAATTATCAAATATTGTACTAAATCGTTTCATAAGACATTCATTACCAATTGATACATATTCTTTACGTGTTCGTTGAGGACAAAGATATTCTGTACTAATGTTGAAACCTACTTTTATATAGAAATTGTATTAATCAGAAATATTAGAGAAAATAAAATTAATATATAATTAGCATAGATGAAATAAACGTTTATACAAGTTTTTGATATCAAACTAAACCTTAGCTTTTATTTAAATGAAATTATAATCAACTCGTCAAGACTTCTTATCTGCTTAAAATACTGTTTGATTGAAAAGTCGAATTTTTCAAGAACAACACTAGTTGACAAATTGATATGTAAATAAATATCCCAAATTGTTGTTTTAAATTCTAATAGTGAGAACCGTAAGATATACTGGAACATTTTCCATCCTAACATTATTTTAGTTCTTTCGAAGATTTACTAACTACTCTGGTTTTAAGTTATTCTCTTTTTTACACTTCTCAAATATATGCAAGAAGATAAAGAAGAGTAAACATTTTCATCACACAAATTTCAAATAGCCCGTTATGATATATTTCATTAACATATCCTTGAGGTTATTACACATAACCATTGATCAAAATCAGCTTAGACATCAATTTTTTTTCATTTCGACATTTACAGTTCAACAACTGATTAAATTAACTTAACGTGTTTCCTGCACTTACATCTATTTTCATAAACGAAACATCTATATCTAAAAAACAGTATTCATTTTTTTTTTTTATTTACCATTACATGTTTCTAATGTAGGTATATCAACAAATGCATGTATAATTGAATAACCCGTAATAATACATCCAATAATAGATGGTAATATAAGCATATAAGTATACCAACCCAAATAAACGAAATAGAGTGCAATATTTTCACCAAAATAAGCTCGTATAAGTTCAATTGGTTGAACTTTAAATATCTGAAATCTGAATAACGAATAATATTCAATGAATTAAAAATATTTTTTATTATTATTATATCTTACATGTTTTATTTGAGCCCAATATAAATAAAGTAATTCACGAGTATTATTTATTTCATTAGAATTAATAATTGATTTTGAATAACATTGTTCATGTGGAGGATAAGCAGTTAAATAAATTCCTATTTTAATAAGTATATTTATTCCATAAGCATATTGATGTGATGAAAGAATTTTAACAATAGGATGTCGATTAAATTCATTTAATATATTAATTATATCATCTTGAGGTATTGAACTAAAACTGCCTTTTGGTGTTGATGTCAAATTAATTGTTAATGATTCAAATGTTGTATTACTACGATATAATTCATCAGAAATTTTTGTTGAATAATATCGTTTTGTTGTTGGTGGTAATAAAGGCATACGAGAAAGAATTTCAAATGTTAAACGAGTTCGTTGAGCTAATTAAATACATTAGATAAAAGAAAACCGAGAAAAAAAATTATCTTACCAATAGTAAATATACCATTATTATTTTTTATATGTGAATTATAATGTGTAAAATAACGTGCAAATTTCTTATATAATCGTTTTGAATATGGATAAAAAACATAAGTAGATCGTTTACTATTTTCTTGAAATACAGTTAAATCTGGTAGAAATATTTTTGGTAAACCATATGTTAATGTTGGATAATTAAGTAATCGACGTAAAATAGGATTAATATAATCTAATGGTAAATAAGTACCTATAATTGAATTAAAGAATATAACTAATCAAAATAGAACTAAACAAATACGAGTAATAATTAATAAATTGCTCATAATGAAAGAATGATTTCGTTTAAATTAATTGATGGAGTACTATTATAAATGGTTGCATTTTGTATTTCATATTACTCAATACGTTTAATGGTTTCTTTGTAGGTATGCAACTTTTGCTTTTGAAATAGAAATAGTCTTATGTGAACAATTTTTGGTACACAACGGATTTCTTTACTCATTTGTGTTTTGAGTTAAAAAATCGTATTGAAGACCATAATAAATAGTTGAATTTAGACTAATGACACGTATTTACAATCACCTTTATTTCCTTATTCGGATGTTACTTGTTAGCGATATATACAAGCTATAAACTTTCAAAAAGCATTTATGCAAAATGGTTGAATGAGCGAACTTTCAGATAAGTGATGACAAATTTGTATAAAGAAACAAACAAAATTGATTGAAAAATATTAAAAAAAAATTCTATAGCATTTTGTTTATAAGAAGCGATACACCACGTAAAGCTTCTTGATTCTGAAACTTGACTCTAGAAGTTTTTAACACTGATATTTAAAGATGAAATATCTTGAGCAGAGAAGGGTTCATTGAGTGTTTTGAAATATACATTTTTTACGCTAAGACATAAGAATTTTTTTCTATAATAGAAAAATTATTTTCGAATTTGATTTTCGTTCTATAGTTAAATCGATGATTTTGTGATTAAAACATAAGAAAAGAAATTCATCGCATGTTCAAAAGATAATCCTCTTTATTATAACGCCAAAAATTGATCACATAGAATTTTGCTCGTTTTGAAAGCGTATGATGCATATATAAAGAGAGGTTCTATTATAAATTGTAGAGCTTTGTATGCTGCATTTTGCAGTCGGATGATAAGAACTTGAAATACGAAGCACAGCCATTCATTATATCCTACTCGTTACGTATAGTAATACTACAGATGTTATTATAACTAAGAAACTTATCTCGATAGAAAATGAATCATTAGTATAAGAATCTATTTTCTAATCCAGATGAAATTTGTTTGAGCAATCATCAATTCTACTAATAATTTATGATGATGATTATTATTAAACATGTATTTGATCAGTACCGGTCGATAATATATTTTTTATACTTACGAGTGATTTCACACATTTCAAGAAGTTTTTCAAATGGTGTTGTAATTAAAACAAAAACTCGTTGTCGTTGATTTTTAAGTGGAATTTTTCGATAATTTAAAACTAGACCATAATGTTGTAAATTAGCTTCAAAATTTTTTCTCATAGCTTTTTGTGCACGTTCAAAAGAATCTATATCATCATTATTATCATGTAATGTTTCTTCATATACAAGAATAAAATCAATTATATTTTCTGTATAATTATTATCATCAGGAATGAATAAATTTTCATTTGATATTGTTTGTTCAAATAACGGTATTTCTTCAACAATAGGATATAAATCACGTAGATCATGTTTATCTGATGAAGAATTATTTTTCATTGTATATGAATAACAAAAAAAACAATTATTTATTTTTTTTTTTATGTACCCGCCATTTTTTTATTATATATTTAGATCAAAGATGGTGTTGATATTCAAGAAAATATTGAACAAGGAAATTTAAAATTTTATATGACTCAACTTGACCGTGTTGGTGCTAGTGGATCATATATTAATCGACGTGAAGTAACAAAACGTTTTCGTGTTCCACCAGGTTCTTATATTATTATACCGAGTACATATGATAGTGATAAACAAGGTAAATTTCTTTTACGAATGTTTACTGAAAAACAAGCTGATCAAGCGTAAGAATTTGTTTTTATTTTATTTTTTATAATAAGAGTTTTTCTTTATTTATTATATCCAGACAACTTGATCAAGATAAAGAAGATTTGGTAAAATTTATATTTTCTTTTTTTTTATATTTGGAAAAATTTATTTTATGTTTTAGTCTGAATCTGATGTCTTCTTTCAAAATGATAATATTGATAATCTCTTTGGTGATTGGTCAAGTCTATTAGGTCCTGATGAAGGAGAAGTAGCTCCAGAACCAATTAATCCAGATATTGGTGGTGTCTTTCCAAGTCCACATCCAGAATTACCAAGTAATTATGATGGTGGTGAAATAGATGAATATCAAATGTATCCTCAAAAACGATTCTGCGCAATAATGTAAATCAATGAACAAAATAGAAAATAAAACATTTTATTATAATTTCATATTTAACTTATTATGATACCTGTGCTTTCAAAAATAAACTTAAAGTTTCCTTGCTATTTTTATCATTATTTTAGATAATTATGGGTAAAATTTCTCATCAAAAAAATAAAATAAAATCGAAAAAAGATATTAAAATTGTGCCAAATAAAATTGAAGATGATGAAGAAGTAAGTTTAAGATCGCTTTTCTCACAATTGAAATTCCATTTGGACTGATAACATCAAAGATAAGTACTCCTGATGAGAAATGCCTTGGTTTAAAATTTTTTATTCGACACTTCATAACAGACTCCAATTCTCAACAGGTTTACATCCCATTATTGGTCACTAAGAAAATTCGCATACATTCATTTCTGAAAGAGATAGAGCGCTTGGATCAATGTCAAATTAAAATCGATATCAGTGCATAATTTTTAGCCGAACAAAAAATCTTTAAATTTATAATCTTCTTGGTATTTTACTTTAATATTTATAGTCAATGGATGATGTAATCGATGATGATGATGAAGATGAATTAGCTGAACATAATCAAATTGATTTTGATAAACGTAGTGTTGTATCAAATAAAACTATTAAATCACTTGTATCGAAAAAAAAAGATAAAATTAAATTAAAACGACAATTTCTTCTTAAACGTAAGTTAAATAATTTATATGAAATATAATAAATGATGATTAGTTCTTTTTAGGTCTTCATGCAGAACATGAATCAAAACGTGAAGCTAAAGAACGAGCTGCACGTCGACAAACTGTTATTGTTAGTGATATGAAACATGAATTTGAAAATTCACTTGGTCAGATTGAATCTTATCTAGAAGAACAACGTTTAGCACTGGCTGAAAAGAAAAATACTCGTAAACAAATTCTTTCACAAGCTGAACGTAATAAACTAAGGTTAAGAAAAACATAGAAATAATGTTTAGTTTTAAAAACTATATTATTTTATTTTCTAGTCAAGCAAATATTGATATATTCAATAAGATTTCACAATCAAAAGAATATTCTACTAATCCATTTGAACTTATTAAAAAACAACTTGAACAACAAATAAATCCAACAACAAAAAAGAAGAATTGATAATTTGTTTGTTTTTTTTGTTCAAAAAAAAAAAGATTAACTGCATATTCCATACCATAATAAAAAAATATGTGGTAAATGTGTTCTAATTTTTTTGTTATTATGAAAACTACACACATAAAGAAGATAATCAACTTGTCCAGGTAATTTGAACAAACTTTCTAACTCTTGAAACTTCTGAAATAATTGAAGAAGAAAATGTCAATAGCGTCACATCATTATGTTTTAACAAGTCATAATATCATTCTCAATAGAAGAGACACTTGTACTCGACGGACTTTTTTAAAAATAGTTATTCAATAAGATCTATATGAATCGATAATAGAATTATGAAAATGTCGGTTCGTTTACAAATTTAATTATACACCACAGAAGTGTTATGTTTAGATATATGTTAATCATCAATTGACTTGCAAGAGTTAAAAGTAAATCCTATGAACTCTAGGATTGATTGTAGAAGTTCATAAGTTAACATTGAAACTAATGGAAAATTTTTTCAGAATTTTAAGATATAGTAAACCCTACAAATCGTGAGAGTAAATCAACAAATACTTTCAATTTAATTCTTTCGTTTAATCGTACGATACGAACATATCAATGATGCTAAGTATTAATTTCACGTAATAAAAAATGAGCTCTCTTTTATTCGTTAAACGTTGGAGATATATACATTTAAAACGAAACAAAACAAAAAAAGTAAAATGAAATAAATTTCTTCATTTATTTAATACTAAATGGTGGATAAAATTTAACAACAGCTGGTGTAAGTAAATCAAGTTTTAATGAACTTCTTTGAAATGATGATGCTGATGATGATGGATGTAATGTTTGTTGACTAACACCTGTATCCATTGTAGCAGCTATATTTGATGTTGACATAAAAGCATTTCCATTTATTCCTCCACTACTTAATGTACTACTAAGTTCACGTCTTGAAAAACGTGAATGATGATGATGTATACCATGATGTGAACGTTGATAATATTGAACTAATGGATTTTCTCCAACATTTGAAAAAAAACTACTTGATTGTCTATGTTTACCTATATGTTTAATTGAATCCATAAGACATGCACGAAAATTTTTTCCACATAATGAATAAAGAAAAAAATTTATTGAAAAATTTGTATAAAATAAATAAAATGTTGACATTTCAATAATTGATTCAATAGAATTTTTTTCATCATATGTATCATCATGTGAAAAGAAAAAATAATATATTTTTAATAAATGCATTGGTGTATTTAATAATAAAAATGTTGTTGAAATAATTAATAACATTTTTGTTATACGTCGATGATATTTTGAACGACGTAAACGATGTTCTAATAAATTATGTAATATATATGTTGATGGTTGAATATAATGACGTTCTAATAAACGATCATAATGACCAGATTTTAATATAATTAATGTATTTAATGTAAGAATTGTTAAAAAAGGTATGATAAATGTCAGAAAAAAATCTATTATATTCATTTGACGTGTAAATTTAAGCCAATGACGTAATGTTACACAACGTGTTTCATATATAGGTGATAATGAACGTTCGGATTTTGCTATTTCAATACCTGATGTCCATAATGATGATGAATAAAGAAGAATAGCTAAAAATGTAAGTAATAATATAACATAACGTGAACGACTTGCTGAATTATATTGAGAACGTTTTAATGGATATGCAACAACAACAAAACGTTCAGTTGTAAATGCCACAGTAAACCTTAAAATAAATTAAAATTATTTGATAAAGAATATCTATTATATTTATAATGATTTTTGGACGACAATACATGATTTTATTCGAAAGAAAATACAATTTGATTAATTTAATCGTTGAACTATTTTTATTTCTATTGAAAATTAAGTAATATACTTGGAAATTTGATACGTATAATGGTTTTGAATTTCTTAAAACATTAGAAACCACCGATCCTGTTTGTTTGCTCCAGGCCATCTTTCAGTAACGGTTTTTTTTTAATTTTCAAGAGAAAAACAAAATTATCTTATTTCAATTTACATGATTCCCTACACACTTTTAAAGACAGTGTTCCGTTTTTGTTCAAATGTCATCATAATATTGACATATAAAGAAAAAAGATACTTTGGTAGATGGAATGGAGAAGAACGCATGATAATACAGCTCATTGATTTTGAATATAATCTTATTTTAATAAGTTTTTTTTACCTTAGTCTGATAATCGAGGCACAGACAAAGTAAAAGGATTCATAATCTGTTATGGATTGGCTAGAACTATAAAAATAGGATATGTTTAGATTTCTATAATACATGTTAGCCCATTTATCAATAATGATTGTTTTATTTATTCAAATAACATAAATTCAAGCAATTTATTATTTTTCAAACTCTCCAAAAATATCTTTATTAAATAATCTCATTTGAATAATATTCTATTATTATTTTATTCTACTAATATATTTTCATCAATAAAGTTCATTCTAAATATAAAATATATCATTTTAAACACCAACTCACAGGCAAATTTCTTTTCTATTATTATCTATTGAAATGAAAATAGATTTATAAATATATATATTATCATTGAGAAAAAGTCACGTATTTTGTTTTTACAAAGCATTATCCGAAAATAAACATTTTCAATAGTGTCACTTGACATGTTTTTCTATAATAAGGACAATGAATGACTGATTCAGTTGAATAATTTTTGTTAAAATTAAAATTATAAATAATTATGCAAAAAAATAATATTACATGAATTATATTCTCTATTTTGTTGTGTAATTATAAAAAATTAAATGTATGACAAATTGCAATTAAAATATTTCTATTAGATAGTTTTTCCTACCCACATAATCTAATTGGAATTCTAATAAGTTTAACATCGAATACAAAGTATTATATTACTGTAACGGAAGTCAAAAATAATTAGGAATATGTTATTTCCTTAAGAAAAAAAATTTAGTAATGCATTTATATTATCTCATACTATTATCGGTACAAAGTTTTTATTTTCATTATAGAAAAAACTCTAGGACAATATAGAATTCATTGATTTATTTGTTTTTTTTTCTAGAAAAGAATTAATTCATAAAATTATATACTAAGATCTATCTCGAAAATTATTAAATTATAAATAATTGATGAATTTTATATATATATAAGAATTTGACATGAAATAATTTTTTTAAAATTATTAATAACGATATTATAAAATTTGTACTTAAAGTTTATTATTCAAATTAATATAGATTAATTAATAAACAAGTCAATCGAACTTTTAATTCTAAATTTTATTATATCTATTATAAATATTTTATTAAATACTTACCACACAGATAATGAACTAAAAACTGCTGTAAGATAAACAGCAATTTGACATATCCCATTATTATGAAATATAAATAAATTCACATTTTCTAACCAAATAAGACTTAAACATATAAGATAACCATTATCAGATATAGATAAAGCAATTAAATATGAACTACAACTTAAACGTCTAAATGAACAAAAAAAAAACCATTCATAAAAATTTATTATTATTTTATTATAATAATACATACTTAAGTTTACTTCGAATAAAAACATAACATGATATAGAATTACCAATAAATCCAAGTATGATTACAATTACTATATAAATAACACCAAAACGTTTAAATAAACGATGAAAATACGCTATAGATATCGTTGATAATTCAACATTGCTTGTTACATTTAAACTATCCATTTTAATCTAAAACAAAAACAAAAAATTTATATTTATATCTCCTCCTTCTTTATGTTTGTCTCAATTTGACAATGTCTAGCCCATGCACACAGACATATGATCTGAGAAAAAAAAAAAAAAAGAAATATTCTATCAAGCGATAATAATATTTCTAAAAACAAAAATAAATGAAGAAAATAATTATTAATTTGCGTTGATAAATTAAGTTCAATAAATATATATTGAACAACAATTTATTCAAAATTAGGAAAAAGATTTTTTTAAAAATGTGTTTTTATGGGTAACTTTATGTTTAAAAAAAACAACAACTCTGTTTATCTAATCATATCGTCTCCTCATATAACAGTGTCTTTCTAATATAATATAAAAAAAAATGATTATCAACCGAGTTATTAAGCCAATTATATAAAAATCAGGAAAAAAATGCTCTCAAATATCTATTTTCATCTTATTTTTTTTTCTTTTCTCTACGTCTGGTAATACTAACATTACCATAAGGAATACAATATTTTATAAGGAAATTTTTATATCTCATTTGTGTCAATATTTTATTATGTTTCACCTTTCTTTTTTTCTATAAGTAATAAATAATTTTAAAAATACATATTATATATATATCTTCATTCATCGTTTTTTTAATTTTAAATTGATTTTACATATAATTAAACGAATAGAAATTCTATTAATAATTATGTATGACATTCAATAAAAATATTAGTTTACCTGTGATCATCAAAAGTAGTGTAGTTATCTTAATCATTAAAAAAAAATATATATATAAATACAGTTTGATATAATAATGATAAGCATACAGTAGTTAGAAATACAAACATAGAAAGAAATAAATCAATATGTAATAGTATGTTATATATTACCGTTTATGTATACAAAAAGTATATCTTTTGAATAACGAATATGACCATGAGAATTGTTTATTATGAACACGTATTACTTATGACAGATATGATGAGGCAATAGGAGAAAATAGTTGTAATAGAAAAAGTGATGCTTTTAGTGTCAAAGAAATGAATATTTATACACTATCATTCTTAGAATCAAATCAAGGTCTTAGCTAATTGAGACATATACATACATCATTGAGTAAGGACGTAGACACCACACGCGCGGACTAGTCTATTTAGGAGAAGTTCACTTTCTTCTCTCTAATGTCTAACCTTCATTTGTCTGTTGTGATTATTCAATAGGTTTTAGAATAGAATATATAAAGAAAGGAAATAATATTATACAAAGAAGTCTGAGGTAAAATAATTGCTGAGATGTTCATCATATATTAATTTATATAAGTATAAAGTACTAGTAAGTTGATCGAGAAAAATATATATATATATACATATTGTGTATAAATCGAAAATGAAGTTAGATAGACCGTTGATGAAGTAAATGCGATTACCATCATCAATATAGACGACGCAAGCTGTTACTACTTGAATGGCATCTTATACTATGTCGTTTGACATGTGGACCTAAAAAAGACTTTTGTTATTTCATAATGAATTCTACGCCTTGAAATTAACTTATAGAATTAGACTGCTTGAGTGAATTCTATGAACGACATGAAATAGTAATAGGCAAAGTATTGATATCTGATTCTGTCACATACTAAAATAGTAGTTCTATACATAATGGCATTGTATCGAGTTGAACATTTGCCATCGACGCGTCTTCGTTAAGAAGGTCTTTCTCAAACAAGTATTGATAGATATGCGATAAAGAATATAAGACAAAGAGAAAAAGAAATACAGATAGGGGTAATCAAAACAATTGACGCCAATAACCATCAATCACCTGTCTGTCACAAAATCTTGCAAGGTTAATACGCTAACACCAATCGGTTGAATCATCGTCTTTATGGAAGAAAATCAACAGAAGAATATTTCTATCAATAAGAGAAAAAGTGACGGCGTACAATTTCTACAAGGAAAAATCAACATTATAATCTGAAGGTTCATTTTCATACAATGTTAATATCAATAATGACAGATATACGATAAATGTTGCTGTGACTTGATACCAGCTTTTTTTTCCTTAAGATAAAAAAATTTATGCTGAACATACAAATACCTCAAAAATGAAATCAGTTGTTATAGAGAAACGACGACCTCTATTAATAACAACATTAAACATTAAAGATAATAATAATAATGACATAAATATGATGTATTATTAAAAAAAAAAAAACTTATAATATTTCAAAATTTTTACATATTAAACATAGTCTTTTTAATCTTTTATTTTAGTTTTTACAGTACAAATTAATATTATATATAAATTTTTTATGTCAATTAACTAAATATAAAATATTTGTTATTCCTTTTCAAGAATAAAATTACATTGACATTTCTTGCTCAAATTGTTTTTCTCTCTCTTCGTTGCCTTATAAACCATTTGTTTTTTTTCTTACTATTTACGTGCATTTTAAGTAAGAATAAAAAAAAAATCAGTAAAATTCTTTTTTTTTCTTTTCATCTTCTTGTTTTTTCTACATATTACCTTCATTTTTATTTTCTTCCACAGACTCATTTCAAAGTATTATTGTTCAACAAATTTTCTGTTTCTAACGAAGTTATTTTTACAAAGAAGAATAATGGCAAGCAACGAAACAAATTCGCTACTAGAAGCATTATCCACAGCTGCACGTGCTACAACAAAATTGGCAAATACTGATGAAAAAACTGAAGAAATAACACCGGAAATGTTAGCTAGTGCGATTAAATTAGCAGCACTTTCTACTAGTAATCAAGAAAAATTAACACCAGCAACCGTTAATGCTGCGATAAAATTATCTCAAAATACAACAGATCAAGAAGAAAAACATGAAAATCTTACACCTGAATCATTAGCTATTGCACTTAAATTAGCAACAAAAGTTTCATCAAATGATAATGATAATGATAATAATACAAAAACAGATGATACATCAACTGATCAAATGTTAGCTGTAATGAAAGCAGCTATAGCAATGACACAACAAGATCAATCAAATGAATTAGTTACACCTGAAATACTTTCAAATGCACTTGAATTAGCTAAAAAATAATTTTTGTTTTATATTTTATTCATTTTATATCTTCATCTTCATCACTTAATGGATCTGCTGGTACCCACACAATATCATCTTTTGAGAAACATTCATTACCATTATTACTATGGAATAAATATATATATATATAGAAAATAAATCAAACTAAAAAAAAAATATTTTTTTTTACTAAGGAATTTGAAATGATTGAATGGAAATAATATCAATAAATTCTTCCTCTTCTTCTTTTTGATTATTGATTTGTTGATTATTAACTATTCTATTTTGTTGTTCATCATTATTAACAGATAATTCAGATTTATTTATATCAAATTCATTCTCATGTTCATGATAAAAAATATTTTCATCAATTTCTTGAAAATTACAAGGAAAGATTTTATACTCAATACGAGACCATATATAAAGAATACCTATTCAAATAAATATAATTCTACTTTAATAACTATAAACATACCGTCTAAAATTGATATTATAATCGGTTTATATGGATGCCAAACAATATCTGATAATGATTTTCCATATTCACAATCAAGTATTTTAACTAATGATCCAGAATATATTTCCCAAATATATAAACAATGTTGTCGAGTAGATGCTGCACATATATATTCTCCTATAACATATATAATCATCATTTCAAATTGATCTTTATGAAAAAACATGTCGACTAATGTATTTTTAATTATAGATATTACTTTATAATTAAAAAAGAAACTACGTCAGTAAAGTACAATTCTAAAAGGGGAAAAACAAACAAAATTATGTTTAATAACTAATATCAATTTCAAAATAGGATGAACTTGATAACCTTCATACACAAAAAGTTCAAATTTTTACTATGTACTTGAGAGCATAAATCTATTCGATATTTAAAATACTTTAAAAATTTCCTAAAAGATTTCTGAAAAATAATTGTCTCATTTTTTTTTGAATTAGGCAACTTTTTGATTGTTTTCTTTCCTATATTTTTACCAAGAAATCAAATTACGAAAATTCTATCGATAGAAAGGTGTAATTCAATAACAAACTGACGAGCATGTATTATATTATTTTTTAAAAAATTCTGTTTATTTTATTTACAATAAATGAGAAGAAAAGTTATCTTTTATCATTCACAGAAAACTTCAATAAACATCTTGAGGGTGAAGAACGATCATATTTCTAGACTCAAATATTACGATCACGTTCAACCGTCATAAATATTATTTAAATAAACGCAATTTTCTATAATAATAGTGCAATCCCTACGGAATTACAATATGAAATACGATATACCTGCTGAGGCTAATGACATAGAAATAGTTTAGTTTCATGTCTCTAGTGGCCTGGAATCCTACTTACACCGTTGTCTGTCAAAGTTTGTAACTAAGATAGGCTTAGTGAAGGAGTCAGTAACGGTCTGTCGGAAAGAGTCCGAATTTCTACCTCTATACACTTCAACATTCCTCTTAGGCCGTGTTTCATAAATGAGTGATATTGCGATTAAAATCAGGCTGATAAATCGTCCATTATTGTCGAATTTATTCTATTTAGAGATGAACGGTAATTTAATTTAAGAGAAAATATATGTATACCCTTAAGAATTAAATATTAATGAAAAAAAAAATTTACAAACCATCCGAAGAAAAATTCATTTTTACATATTTCGTTTTCATAATATGATCAAAAAATATATGTTTATATTTATATTCATTTGAATATGTTTGTTCAAGTAATTTTGTCCATTCATAAATACGAATTTTATCTATTGTAAGTATAGCAACATATTTCGATTCTATTGATATACAAATTTGTCTTATAGAACAAATTCGCTGTTGATCAATGTAACCTGTTTGATAAATTTTTAATGTAGGTAATATAGAAAAAATAAATAATTTTCCTTGAGCATTTCCAGTTAATATATATTGTCCATTATGATTAAATGTTGATATCCAACCATCAGTAGATAATGAAGATATTGAATTATCAATTAAAATCTTATAAAAATTATTATTATTCATTAAATATTCCTGTTGATTGAATAGAATGGAATAATTTTGAAAAAAATTAATAAGAATTATATTTGAATTTAATGGATGAAAATAAATATTAATAGGATATGTATGAAATGAAGTTAAACGAAATAAACATTGATTAGTTTTTATTGACCATAAACATATTGAACAATCAAATGAACATGAAACAAGTAAATCACTATTTTTTGACCATGATAATGAATAAATAAAATAACTATGAGCTTGAATTGTTTTAGATAAAGTTTTTGCAATAAAATCATAAATTAATATATTTCCATCTAAACAACCAATAGCAAGAAGCGTACCTTAATAATAGATAATATTCAAGATTTATTATACATTATTAAAAATTTTACCTAATCGATTAAAGACACAAACTAGGGCATGTGATTTACAATCAAATATATTTTCTAATGTTTGTGGATAAGTATATTGTATGTATTCAAGATATTCAAGATTCATTTTACAAAGGGAATACTAGTTTTAATTAATTATAATATTTATTTCCCGCGTATATATATTTTTGTCATAGTTTTTTTTTATAGATTTTGGAAAAAAGACCAGTCTTCTTGTTGAATTTCTTATAAGAGAGAAATCACATTTCATATCGAACTTTGTCTTGTCATTTATATGAAAAATGACCAAAATTTTGCGATAATTCACGTCCATTTAAAGAAAGTAATATAAAATATAATAGTAGAAGAAGTGATGACAATTTCAGAAGATGATGCAATTAATTCTAATGATTGCTATCAACATTGCACTATTGATAAAATTATTAGTCTCATAATTTATGAAACTAATTATTATGCAGAATAACATTTACACCTCTAGGAACTAAGCGGACAATTAAAAGTTCTTCATTGGCAACCAACGATTATTGGGGCACGAGAAGCGAGTCTGGCCACAGCAAAAAAAATAACAAGCTTCTATTCTGATTGCTTTCACTAGAAATAGTATCCTATGCAATAAATAATTCAAACAATAACGAAGACAGAACAGATGAAACATTATATGCAATTTCTTGTCCTAAGAAAAGGCAAAATGAAGTGTATTACTATACAGTTTCTTCTTAAAATACGGTGTTGTCCACAGATGGATCACATCACCGCGAATAGGCCTATCAAAGAAATGTTAATTATCACTTAAAACAGATGAAGAAAACTAAATATGTCATGAAAATTTACTTGATGAATCCATGATATTTTCTCGTTGGACAATTGTTCCCGTGACAATTTGTTTTCTATGACTTTTTGTTAAAACGACTAGCAATTATAAACTATTTAGAAAAGAACTAAAATTATATAAAGTCGTCCTTCTCCTCGTACTGCTTCTTCTTCAATATTACGAGAAACATAATGAATTTGCTTCAGTAAGTTATAGAAAAGTGTTTTAAATCAAAGTTATAACCAGTAGCAGCTATCAATCAATTCGATAAAACGACAGATTAAACTGTCTCTGAATTTATTGATGTTGAAGACAGTTTCTACGAGAAGACATGTACCAGAATATACTATTCATCGAAAATTCATCATAGTATATTTAGTAATGTATTTTCCTTGCTATTTATAACATATATTTGTAGATGCAAGAGTTATCAAGAATAATTACTTGTAAATTTAATTAATAATAGGCATAATTGAATAGTATAGGATTTTTAGTCCTACAATGTTTTCTACTTATCAATAGATGGCAGGAAACTGAAACTTTATGAGAATAACTAGTGAAAAGTGGGATAGTATAGAAGTAGGTCTCTTGCCGTATTAGTTTCATAATTAAGGTAAATATGAATGAGGGTGAGAGTTCATTTGAGTGTTATTGAATCCAAAAAAGTAAAGAATGATCTATGACAGTTTGAAACAGATAAGATGATCAGTTTCAACATGATCTTTAACAAAATTTTCTCCATTGCGTGACTTTTGGTCCACTCTATATATTAGAAACTGATAAAAATAAACAATCTCTACTTATATACTTCAAAATTTTTCAATTTATAGTTTAATACATCTATAAAATATTGTAAGACAAACTTTTGTGTATTATTCATCTTGTTTTTAACGTTCACTGTTTTATTCATAAAAAATCATTTATTTATCGTTTCAATTTTCACCGAGATGAATCTATGGTTTATTTTGTTTGCACTGTTTTTCATATAACAACAATAACAAGAACAAATAAAGGAAAAAAAAAATCATCTGACATACAGTCACCAACAGAAATGAGAAAAGGAAAAGGAAAACATATCTGACTTACACACATATGTATATATCGTTTTTATAGCACCGGTTTTGTTTTTTTTCACATAATCTGCTTACTAAATATAAACGAAAACAAACAAAAGAAAGAAAAAAAAAACAATAAGATAAGTAAAAGGTAGTTTTCTTTTTGTTTTATATATATTTTTTTTTAAATTTGATTATTCTTCATCATTACCATCTTCATCTTGTTGAGGTTCTTCTTCATAAACAGCATAATCTTGTACTTGATATTGAGCAATTGATTCTATAATAAATTCAGGTGAACAAAATCTTATACCTAATTCAACACATTTCCAATATTTATCTTGACGTTCTTGAACATATGATTGTTCACATAGAACAACAATCATTTTACCTTGTGCTGTCCACCGTGTTACTTGATCTGTGCGTAATGATGAACATGTATGTCCACCACATAATGTTATTAACGTACGTAATTCTTGATTATCCATTAACTAATAATGATCAAATTTAAAAAAAAAAGAAACAAACAATAGAGGACAAATATGCATAAGAGACATTTATAGTTTACATCTATTTATAAATTATCTGCTGTAGAATATCACGAAAGATTATCTAATGATGAAGTAAAGATATTTTTGACGAATTTAAATTCATTTCACATCAAACTATACATATATATACTTTTGTATTATAAATTATCGGTTCGGACATAGATGAGTAAACTATGCTTATCGATCGCTGCATATCATACAGTTTATCTCTAATAGCTGAATCATGATATAAATTTTTATTTTATATAATTTTGAGAATTATAATAGAGATGAACTTTATCAAAAAAGAGCATCTAAGTTTTATTTAGATTTCATTTGCGGCAATTTTTTTGCTAATATTCAACAGATTTTTCTAAAAAGATTTAGCTTTTCTGACTAAGTCTTATAGAAAATTTCAGCTATCTCCTTTGCGAAAAAAATCTTGATGAAAAATATTGCAATACATAGTCTATTTCTACTACAGAAATAAATATCATTATTTTATTATCAAAATCATTCCTAATGAAGTTCTATATCAGATAAATTATAAATAGCATAAAACTGATCTTTATACGCTTTTGTACTTTTAAAATTATATTTACATTTTGTACACCATCACATTTAAGCATAAATATATGTTTAGAAAATAATGAATGCCTTCGTGTAATAAGACGTGAACGTTGCATACCACCATGA
>JAJEKB010000422.1:22022-53276 GCA_022393335.1 Macrotrachela quadricornifera
AAAATATAATCGTCAAGATGACTATCCATTGAACTAGCTGATGAACATGCTTGATTAGACTAAATAAATAAATAAAAAAAGAACAAATATTATATTAAATTCATATTATTTTGTCGAAATTTTACATCAGATGTTGCAGCTGATTCGTCTAGATTAGTTGATACATTAGGTAAAATTGATTGAACAGGAGCTACTAAAATAATAACATACAAAAAAAAACAAATTTGTTTTTTTTTTATTCAAACTAAAACATACTGTTTTGAGTTGAATCAAATCGACATCGTTTAAGAAGAACCCATTCATCTGATTTTCGACGTTTATTATTATTAGAATTAGTAGTTACACAAAATTGATGTTTTTTTTCTTTGTTAACAGAAATATGATAGTTCAAACACCATTTTCATCATATATTTTTACCAAAATATTCTACTTACAATTAGGTTGCGCTGTCTTTCGTCGCCAATCTATATGTATAATTAAAATAAATATTAAATAATTTAAATAAATAATTTACTTTTAAGACCAAGAGATAAAGGTGTTTCAATTGCTAAAAAAATATAATCAAAATATTTTTCTGTATTTTTTTTTTCGAATTAAATATAAATAAATCTACTAACAATATCGAAGTTTTGATGGTATTGCTATTGTTGCTTTTGATGATGCAGCAGCTGCTGCTGATTGTTGAATTAATTGTCTACGTTTTGATTCATTAACAGTTATACCTGATGTTTGATGATAATGTCCAACACAAAGACTTCTATAGGCAACAAATGCTTGACATTCTTCTCCACCATCATATTTACATAATTGTCTCCAAACACGTCCATTAAATCGTTGTCTTTCAATTGAACCATCACGTCGAACATGTACACGAATTTGATCTTTATCAGGTAAATTTGATGATGCATTTGTTGTTGTCATGATTTTATTAGAATCTTTTTTTTAAAAATTTTAATCTATTACACAAAAACAAACAACTAGAGCAAATAATAAAAAATTCATTCGTAATCACATCTCTTGATTTATATATTTTTTTTTTTACAAAACAAAAAAAAGAAAAAAAAAAATTTGTACAAATAAAAAAAAAAAAACTATAATAAATTTAATCATAACGGTGTTTCTTCATATGATAAAAATGGTTTCTTACGATATTCGAGTATCGATTCGAGTACCCAATCTGATGAAACAAAATGTATACCTAATGAACGACATTGATCATAATTATGACGACGTTCAGATACATATAATTTATCACAAAGTACAACTATTTTATATTTTTCTAATAAACGTTGTGTAACACATGTTATTATTTGACCACCACATGATGTTATTAAATCTTGCAGACGATTATTAGTCATTTTAATATCATTATTTTCCGTACATTTTATCATGAAACAAATATCTTCAAAAAGTGCATGACGTTTTTCAGTTACACGTGAACGTTTTGGACCACCATGAGGATGATAATCAGTATCATCACCTTCAATTTCATAAATAGTTTCATCAATTATTCGATCATATTTAAGACAATCCATTACCCAACGATAAGATATACAAAAACAATGTTGGGCAATAGCTTCAATTAATTTCATTGATAATGGTGAACGTAATGCATGTCGATCATCATTTGTTATTAAATGTGTTGTTCGAGGCTCAATTGTTGTTGTTTGAAAAACACGAGTTGGAAATTTTTGTGTAAATTCCTCAATTATTTCCTATAAAATAGATTAAAAATTTTTATTTTTTTCTATAATAAATAATTTACTAATTGATAACGTTCAAGACATGTTACAGCAAAAACAATTGGTTTATTTGAATCTTTCTAAATAATAAAATAAAATGAAAATATTTTATATTTATATTATATTCTTACACGAAATAATATAGGCATATCATCAGTATCCATATCAGCTATTGTTATTGCTGATGGGGGATTTGTAGGTGATTCATTACTTGTTGTTGGAATATCTTCTGTAGGTTTATCAGTAATGGAATTTGTTTCATCTAATGTACTATGTAATTCATTCGAAGAAGATGATTCAGGAATTTGATGAGTACGTCTTTTATGTCTCTAAAAGATTAAATTATAAAAAAAAAGCATGATTATTATCATTATTAAATTATAATTTCTATTATTTATTAAAAAAGATCTTATATTAAAATGACTAGATAGTTTATATAATATATATATATATATATATGGAGTCTTGTAACACAAATCAATATGATGTATAATTAAGATTAGAGATGTCGTGCCCATACGAGACTTTACAAGTTTTATATTTGATAGTTAATAAAAATGATATCAGACAATCTTGAATATCTTATCGCAAGTGTATGTATACTACTCGATAAAGAATGTAATAGTTTGTTGTTCTCCTCTACCAAGAGTATGAATCATCGTATATATTTTCTTAGTATTGAGTTTTAAATAAAAAAAATCGCCAGGGTTTTCAAGTTTACAATGCAGAAAAGTAACACAAATCCTCTTTGAATGTTCGACTGAATTATTAATATACAACAACCTTGAGAATTATTAATAAGATAAATATCTATTATTTGAAGATGAAAATAAATGTTATAAAGTAAACAGCCTATCGGTAAATACAAATTGGGTTTTTTCTCTTTCTTTTTATCATATAAAATACTTTTTTTTATTCCGATAAAAAGAACTAATATACTAACCTTGATATATCCAGCACGAAAGAATTTGTTACAAATGTCACATTTTACTTTACGTATTGGATCATTACTAAACTTTGATGCTGGTCTTGGTCGTAATCGTCCCTCTCCAATATCCCATTGATTGATTAAGACTTGAAATGATTCATTATCTGCTTCAGAACATGTAGCTAATACTAAATAAAATGAAAATTCTAATAATAGACATATTTATTTAATAATTATTTACTTGATTGATCATTTATTAAACTAGTTGTTTCATTTTGTGACGTGTCACCCTAGAAAAAAAAATATATAAATATCATGAATTATGATTATTTATATTTATTAATTTTTACTTCTATTATATTATCATAATTCGGTATTGTTGGCAATATTCCATGATGTATTCTTCTGACATGGCGTAAATAAGCTGATCGATGTGAAAATTCATGATGACATGTTGAACAATATTTATTTTTATGATTAGATTGTCGTCGTGGTTGAGGATTACTTATTTCAATATTTGTTTGAGATTGAGTTTGTAATATTATTGAATTTTCAGCATTATCATTACATTTAGCTATTTAAAAAGAATATGAATTAATAAATAGATATGATATTATTTTATTATTTACTTAAAAGTTCATTATCATCTATTGTTCTTGATTGTAATTGATTCGAATTATTTTCATGATTATCTGTTGTTATTGGTTGTAGTTCATCAGAATTATTCTCATTATCATCTGTTGTTGTTGGTTGTAATTCATGCAAATTATTTTCATTTTCATCAGAAATATTTGAAGGAATATTCTGTTGATTTTCATGTTCATTGACACATATTGTTGAAATATCATCTAAAGAATTATTTATTATTAGTTTTTTTTTATTAATTTTTTTTATAAGATTATACCATTTGTTAAACGTGGTATACGAATAATTGGATGACCAGCGTGTGCTTGCTTAGCAAGCATTTGTTCAACATGTTGTGTACGTCTTTTCAGTTTATAAATTTCTTTTTGCATATGAAAAAGAATATTAGTCATTGTTATTATATATTGCCGATTTAGTGAATGTGTGTGATGAAATAATTTATCGTGTCGATGACGGCGTTTTGAGGACATATGAGAATGATATTCATCTAAAAATGTTTTTAATTTTTAATAAAAAAAACAAAAAATTTTTTTCATGTTTATTTACTTTTGAAATTTGGTGAACGATATTTAAATGAATGACCAATTGTACTTGTTGACGCAACAGATGATGGAGATGGAGTGTTAGCATAAGAATTTCCGTTCATATTCATATCGTTTGTACGAATGGATTCCTCACTTTCATCAAGTGATATATTACCGACACCAGGAGAACGACATTTATCACAAGAATGCTTACATGAAGATTTTAGAGCACCTATTGATGCCATTTTCTTTTTATAAAGAATATATATATATCTATTATAAAAAAAAGCAATAAACTGTAAACATAAGATATTAGTTTCTTTTCTTTTTATTGAAAATTTTTCAAGCAGAATGCGTTAGCCTACCATACATGAAAAGTAACAGTATTTTCGACGAAAAGACATCATCTTATCTGAAACAAGAAAGAAAAATATGTCGCGATAAACATTTAAAATACGTTGAAGGTCACAAGTTGGCAGACAATAATAATTTTTTTTTTATTTTTCTGTCTCGATAAAAAAGTTTGCATATATACGTCACATTATTTCTTCCTACTTTAGCGCAAGAATATTAAGAATGAAAAAAAAATGAGAACAAAGAACATAAAATGGAAACATAGACGACGATGTGACAGTCATACAGGTGAATTTCTTTAGTAAATATACAGTTAAACCTATTCAGATGTTTTTTTTTTCTATTATTATTATGACACACAGAAACAAATACTTAAAAATCTATTTTTTATATTCTTATTCTTGTTTTTTAGCTACACAGGGTAACCATGATTCAACAATAATTGGTTGATTATCAGTAGTTGGTGTAGATACCGACCATGATGGTTGAAAATCAATTGCATCTGGATTTAAATTACTTTTTTCTACACGTTCAACCTATAAAATAACAATAATTTTTTGAAAAAGTTTTTTTTTTTGTACAATTTAATTACTAAATCTTGTGGCATTTCTGCCGTAGAATATTCTTGTAACATATACCGTTCACATTCTTGCATTTGTTCAAACATTTCATCTTGCTAAAAATAAAATAGATAAATATAGAAAATAATTTAATTTAATTTTTAAATTAAAATATTATTTTAGCACTAAAAATTATCATTAAAAAAAAAAAAGAAGCAAATTATATTTTATGAATACCTCGTCATAAGGAAAATTATCCCATGTCTAAAATAAAATAATTTAATCTTCCTTATTTCTATTTAAAAAAATTAAATATTAAATAAAACAAAATTAAAAAAAAATATATACCGATTCATTTCGATTGTAACCTTTTAAATTCTAAAAATATATAATTAAAATTTAAATAAATCTTTCATCTTATTTCATACTTCATTCTCATAATTTGCAAATGCATTTTGAACATCATCAGAATAAACATCTTTATCATAATAATCATTATCATTATATTGTTCATTATTAATTATTTCATCTTTACCATCAAGCTCAGCTTCAATTTCATCTAGATTTTCATCATCCTGTACATCATAATTTTCATCATTATAAGAATATCTTCAAATAAAATTCATATTTATAATATTAATAAAAAAAAAATTTCTTACAACTCAGCTGAAATATTATTATCTGTATTTAATTGTTCAACATTGACATTTGAATTACTAAAATAAAGAATAATATTATTATAATTAGAAACAGATGTTAATAATAAATTTTGTATGCTTAAGAAAATTATTTCAAACTAAATTAGTATCTTGTATAAATAGTTGAATAAAGGATAAGGCAAAGTACAGAATATTTAATCATATTCTGATGAGAAAGCAGTGTTATTATATAAAAATCATTTTAAATAAAATTTATTCATACAATCTTTCAATTTTAGATACTCATAAAACATACTTTTTAAGAGAGAAAAATTAAATTCGATAGCACTAAAATATAATATATAAGGTAATGTTAAGTCTAATTTTCATGGTCTAATGAAGCATAAATGTAAATATTTATTTGCTACGCTCATTATTCTCATAATGAAGCAAGGGTTTGATATATTTCTGTTTGGTAAAAAAAGAAATATTTTTAGTATGTATATGATCTATGAATCTCTACAATTTAATATGAATGAATCACTGTAAATTTTCTTTTCAATACATGTTTTTATTTAATATAAAATTCAAATCACTTGAAAAAATATTATTTTCTATTCTGTATAGTTGAGTTTAAAAAAAATTTGATAATAATCAATTACTCATGAAATTTTTCGTTATTTTTTGATAGTTATTGTATCAATATTATTCTATTTCATTGAAATGTCTAATTGCATTTTTAAGTAAAAATACTGTATAAACTTTTTTTCAAATGTATACCTGAAAATTTAACTATATTTTAATATGATGTGTATACTTGACAAAGTTAGCACTATATAATATTGATTTATTGAGATAATATATGTAAAATTTTTCTCATATTGATTATAATTTTAATTAGAATTGTCTATCGAACATCAACTTTCGAATAGAGTCATCTATTATTATTTCGAAACATACTTATGTATTATTCCTTCTAATGATGGATCATATTCATAATCATTGTATATGACATTATTAGATTCTTGCGGATGAGTATGTGTAGTTTGTGATTGATTAATATTAGAATTTGTTGATTGCTGTTGCGATGAAGACATCTAAAAAGAATAGCAAACATTTATTTATACCTATTGAAAAAATTCCCAGTCAATTGAAAGAATATTATTCATTATTGGATTTTTCCAACTTTAATTTATAGTCATTGATTAAAATTAGAATAAATATAGTTGATTAATATATCAATTAAAATAAATGAAACAATAATGAATTAAATATATTTTATGTAATTATTATTAGTGATATATATCATTTTAATATGACATCGATAGTAGCGTCATTTATCTTATAAAAATTTTCAAAATAAAATAAGATAATTTTTATTTCATGTAAATAAGAATTTTTCTATGAAACTATATCGAAAATTTATACAATGTTTATTTCTCAACTACTTAACAGATGTCACTAATAATCAATACTGTCTGGGTCAACATAACATTCTAAATGAGAAATTAGTAGGAAAAATATCAAAAAAATTGATGTAGAAATTGAGAAATCCAAGGAAATTTTTTCTAAAATAAAATATAAAATTATTAGATTACCTAAGAGATTGATAATTACAATGCATTTATTAATTTTTATTGTATATAATTTTTTCTACTATAAAATTTCCCAGACAATAATGATGTTGATAACTTAGAAATAGAATAGAAAAACAACGTTATTTATAACGACCTACTTGATGATATAAAAGAGCATTAGAAAAACAGTCTCAGTCACGGAAAAGCTATTAATATATAAATAAGCATACTTATACAGCATATGAAAGACGGTAGGAAAATACGATTGCTATCAACTTTGTTAGAAGCTATACATATTTCCTTTGATTGACATGGGATATTTTCGGTTTTTATTATTAACAGACATATGCGTCATAATCTCGATGTCTGAGATATATTCAAAAAGATTAACAAAGTTGATGGAAAAGACGCCTTACATTTCTAATTATAGCATGATATAAGTCAACTAATTACTGTTATCAATTATAAAAAACTCAAATATTTTCATATTTCATAAATTAACAAAATAATTTTGTAAGATTGTATATTAAATTGAGAATATTTAACGGTAATAAATGAAGTACTACATTTCGGTTAAAGTAAATTGCGATTTATCTATAATGTCTAGTTTGTACTTCAAAAGAATAATATGATTGATGGATACTTCTATTGTCCTAATATATATTTAATTATTTTTCTCATTTCTGATATTTGCAACAATACTAATAGAGTAAGATTAATTGAAAGAGACTTTTTTTTTTCTTATCTCAATATATAACTGTCTCGACACATTTTGCTAAAAGACAACGAAAAATATAAATGTATCACTATGATAAGCGGCAAATACTATATAGTCATCAATCATATCACGATATCAGTAATAAATATTCTAAGAATCTTCGCTTTACATCTCGTGATACTGATAACTGATATAATTAATAACATTGTAAACTATATTAATGTTTTTTCAAATGTGATATTTTCATTTTTTCCCAGATCATTTTATCTCAAATTTTTACATTATCTCTTATTATGAGTATAAGTAAACGTAAGCCAAATCTTAGTTCATTTCATTTTATACTAACTGAGATAATCATGTCTTTTCATAGATAACTTTTATAGCTTTGATAGTAAGCACATTCTGTGTCCTCAAGAATATGCTAGAGACTCAAACTCTTTTTTTTATCATAAACATAATTCATAAATGTCTACAACGTGTATACAGTCTCGACTGTAAAGCAAATCAACATTTGGGAATATTTCTTTGTTCATATATAATTTCTAATGTTCTAAAATTCTCTTTTTTTTTTAATGACATAATCTAAATAAAATCATAATCATTCCCAAATTATGCATTCATTGTAAAATTTGATTCTTTTTTTTTCTTGTACTATAGCTTGAAAAAATATAAAAGATCGATATATACGGACGCGTGTTTTGTTCAGTAGCAAAAAAAATATCATATGGCAAAAAAAACAAAAAAATACGTTGTAGAGAGAAAGAGACACGAAAAAAAAAGAGAAACTGTGGTGTTGGGATTGTTTTTAAATGACGATGACGACGACGACTCTTCTCCCTATTTTTTTGTGTTCATAAAAACGCGCATATACATAATGATGTGCAATAAATTTGACAACAACAACAACGACGATAATGACGATGACTTCAGTTCGAAATGCAAAAAAAAAACTTAGAGTCTTTTTATTTTTTATTGGTTTTATGTAGTTATCTGCCGATTGACAAAACGAATTGTTAATAGACAGATAGCGAGAAGAAAAACGACTTGTTGAAGACTTTGAATGTTTGCATTACCACCAAAAGCTCTTACATCTTGATCGTATGCATATTCTAATCAAAGAAAGAAAAAATATAATTTAATTTATAGAAAAAAAATTTTCCATATCATTTACTAAAGAATGAAACAAATGGGATGAAAGCGGCCCAAAGTCCAATTAAACCAAGTGCTGATAGACAACAGAGACAAGTGAGAGCACCGCCTAAGCCACCCAATATTCCACCAAGTCTTCCTGCTCCTCCTCCACCTGGACGAACTGGTGGTCGAACGGGTGGGTATGGTCTTCCTCTATTAAAATAAAAATTCATAATGATTTAGACAAAAAAATAAATTACACGTACCGTGAATCGCTCATTTCCTGACTTTACGGTGAACAATGATCTAGAGATAATAACAAAATATAAAAAGAAAAACTTTCATGGTTCATGATTGATAAAAAAAAGAGAAATATTCTCTGTTCTTTAAAAAAAACAAACAACCGAAATTAAATCCTCATATTTATGCTTAGTCTCCTTCGATGATATAAGCATAAGTAAACAGGACCGCGACGATTATTATTGTTTGAAAAAAATACGCCACTCTATTTCTTCACACTCTGCTTTTCTCTCTCTCTCTCTCTCTCTCTCTCTCTCTCCCCTCTTATCCGAAGGAGACACATTCATACATATTCACGTTATGCTTGACGGCATTTTCTTTCTTCGTAATAATGCAAGAAAGGAACTACTATATGTTTTACCCATATCCATGACTTATAATATAGAGAAAAAAGATAATTTACCTATGTTGACGACAAAAAAATCCGAAAAGAAGAGATAAACAAGTTATGTACATCAGCCTCCGTATTTGATAATGAATATGTATACGTATGACAAACAAAAAGTGCAAAAAAATAAATCATGCGCGACGCAACAAACCGAACGCATGTATATGTAGAAGAACGACAGATTTTTGATGAATATACAAGTAAATAAACGAAAATCGACCTTGATAGAAATACTCAAATATGATGATAGTCATGGGTGTTTAAACAGAACACAAAAAAACCATCAATACCCGTTAAAGTAAATGATAAAAATTTACTTCATCTAAGTAAATTAACTAATCAAATCTATATGATAAATAAATCATAGAAATCTAAATTAAATGAACAGATAATCTCGATATTATTGGTTTGATTATGTGAGATACAATCTTTTCGATTATCTTTCGTTATATAAAAATAGACATTTTTTTGATCTTTTTTGTTTTTTTTTAAATAATTCATAAATAAAAAATTGACAGAAGCGACAGAGAAAAGAAAAATGTGAATAGTTCTTTATGCATTTAATAATAAAAACAATTTAGCAGCATTTTATTTTATATTTCAAAAAAAAAAAGCAATGATAACGACGATGACGACGACGATGACTGATAATTGTTGTTTATATTATAGTAAATTGTACCTGTTCAAAAAAAAGTCTTTTTCTGGCGCACAAAATATAAAAGAAAGAAAAAAAATATAGTTGTGTTGCAAAAAAAAAGTTGATTCATAGATAAATATGTCTGTTATTCAAATGTGTATAAAGGTGTTTGAAAATGGATAAGTTTCTCTACACCACTCAGGTGCTAGCAACACCTCGACGATTTTTAAATAACACATACATCGAGCAAAAAAGTGCACAGAAGAGAACGATAAAATTGAGTTCAATTGTTGTACCAGCACCTTGAATATTTTTACGAATTTGTCTTTGAATAGCGTCTAGAAAAATAATTTAATTGATGTTAGAAATAAAATAAACAAATTCTATACATACTCATATAAGCTGCAGCACCTATCATGGTACCAAAGAGTCCGAGAAGAGCTAATGATGATAGACAACCAAGACAAAGTAATGGTCCAGCTATGCCACCAATTATACCGGCAAGAGAACCACCTCCAGCACCTGAACCTAATCCGGCTCCACGACCACCAGGTAATGGTCGTCGTGGAATGTATGTTGGTCGACGAGTTGGATATCTTGGTCCTTGTCTATAAATTTAAATTTCATTATATTTCTTTTTCATATTATTCAATAATAGAATAAGCTTACGAACCTGTAAGTTTCATATACTGGTGCTTGGTCAGGCATTATGCTAATCTGCAAATGAAATGTCCAATCAACAACGACTTAATCTAGAAAAAGCAAAAAAATTGTTTAACAGTTTTTTTTTTATTATAATCCTTCTTGTTAATACCAATTCCCTGTTGGCTCTACCTGCAATATCTCTTCCTCTACGCAGGGTCCAATACATTCACTCGCTCTCTTTTTTCCTCTCTCTCACTCACTCTCTCTCTCTCTTTGTCTTTGTCTTTGTCTCGCTTCATCTCACTTTCATCTTTGTTGTTTTTTGTTGATCACTAAAGAAAGAGAAAAAAAAGAAAACAACTTATAATTATATATCTCTCTTTCTCCGAAAAAATCTGACTAAAGGTCCCATAGAATGGATAGAAAATGTAAGAAAAGGAGTAAAGGCCTCCAAAAAAACATGACAAAAAAGGATGATTATAATATTATACCTCTACACAAAAATCAAACGTCGAAGGTAATTCATATGCTTATACATATAATAGAGGCATTACGGGTTCGCTCAACCATGCATAAATATATCGGTGATAAATGCAGATACTTTACAAGAAAAAGAGACAGATAAGAAGAAATATGTATTTATTGGCTTTTTTTTTCATATCTACTATACTCAAAGAAAAAAAAACGAAAGAATGATAGAAATAAAAGCGAATAAGCGGACATTATGCGATGATGCTTGACGGCAATAATGATAATGCGTAGGTAGATAAGGAATATAATCGTATGAAAAGAGAAAAAAAAAATAGAAAACATAATATGATGTCATTGAAATATAAACTGATCATATCTTGTAATGATGAAATACGATTATCCAAAGTGAAAAATATTCTATAAAAAAAATAATTGATGATATTGATTCTAGTTTTTGAAAAAACAGATCGATACAGATACGAAATGCTATTATAAAATATGATATTATTTTCTAATATGTACTCATTATTATCTTTTAAGTACAAAATTCCCATTATTATATGTAACAAATTGTGATAGATTCTACCAAAATAGTAATAAAAAAGAATTCTTTAGATCATTCTGTTTTTTCTATATATAAACGTTGGTCTTCTAAACAAATACTGAAATGATTTGAATTGTATGTATATGAAGATTTAATGTTGTCTTTTAAATAAACAAACATATATTTTTGATAATAGATAACAGCAGAGATCGAAAATGATCAAAAATTTTATTGAATATCAATCACATGCATTCAAATACTTTTGTAAATATCAATCAGATAAATAAAATCTAATCAATAAGAAATGATAATAAATTTCAAAGATTGTATAAGATAATCTACAAGTAGTTTTGTAACATTAAATTGAAATATATCCGTTTTGATTCAATTGAACAGATTAAATTTTGTGGCTAGTAGTAGTAATAAGTTTATTTAAAGTTTCTTGTTCTACGAATCGTTTCATAGATAATTTTTAATTGCTATTTAAGTCATTGAGATACACAATTATTAACTTTCTTACAAAAACTAATGTTTATTTCATCCTGAAAAATTCGAAATATTGTAACTGGTGGTTTTAGAAATAAGTAATTCTAAAGATTTGTTCCGTTTGCATTAATATTGAGTCATCCATAAAATTTTTGTTTTTTTAATTTCTTCTTGTCATTCTCTTAGATAAGAACGAAATATTAATTCTGAAATATACCACATATATTTTTCTTACTTGCTAACAAACATCTCTTTCTAATATGAAATTTCTATAAATTATATATACGTACAATAAAATAAAAGAAAATATTTTTTATTTAAGGTTTTTTCACGAACATCTATATTTCATTGGAACAATAAAACAAAAAATGATATAAAATATATGTATGAAGTTAAAAATGCATTTAATAAATTTTTATTAGATTAGTGTAAATTCTACACGTTTATCTTTTGGCCATTCTGTAGTATATTCAAGTGGTAAACGACATTCACCTCGTGGTTGTAAAATACATTTCCATTCTAAATTATTTGAATCATTCATTGTTACACTACAATTTAAACCTTGTTCTTTTAATCGTAAATCAGGTACGATTAATTTAACTTTAATTTTTTCATCCGATGATAAAGGAACTTGTTCATAAACATAAACTGTAACTTCACTTGATTTTGTATTAACAAGACGTGTTTCATGACGAACATTTTCATGATGTACTTTTGAAATAAGACCTTGAGTATCTGTAACTTTTTTCACTGGTTTATATTCTACTTTAACACTTGCATCAGTACCTAATAAAAGATCAAATGTATCACCCAAACAAACATTATCAATTGAACTATTAGTAATAAAATTATTATTCATAAATACTGATGCTGGTCCAGCGAGAAGTTGTTTATCCGATGTATTTATTGTTGATGCTTTAAGATAAGTATGTAATGATAATTTTGGTATAACTATATAAGTAAATATTGATGTTAAATCAAGTACTCCAATAGTTACTTTATGTGGTTTACCCTATAAAAGATTAATGTTTATAGATACAGTTTATATTAGAAGAAAAGAAAATTTACATCAGCATCAATAGTTGATCGTCGTGGAATAGCAAAACTTGTACTTGACATACTTGCTTCAGTTTGAGTAGCTAAAACATTGACTGTATTTGATGATTGTACTTCATCATCATATATGGATTCTCTTGAAGGAAGAGATGATAATGCTCGCATTCTTGTTGATCCTCTATCACTCTTGAAAGAACCTGCAGTGGGCATAAACGCGGCACTTCCAAATGTTAAAGATCTTTTTGCTGCGTGTTGAGTAAAATATCGAGGCGTTTCGTAATCGATTTTAAGTGTCGCTAATTTTGGTGGAGCACCACCAAGTGATGGTGTTGCTGTCGATAATGACAATTGTACATCAGGCCAATTCTCCTGACTTTTGTTTACCTACAGATCATGTAAAAAAACATTCATATCTCTTTATTAGACAATTTTTTATATACTTACAATAATACCATAATAAGTAAGTTGAGTCTTTGGTTGTAATGCTTCTACACTATTAACACGAACATCATAACTAGCACTCCATGAACAATTACTAATTAAATATGATACTTCCAGAGAAACATCAATATTTTCACTAGCTATATGAACAGTAACAGTTACTTCTCGTTTTGCTTTTTGACGATTAGCTTGCCCTTCTGCACCATGTTCATTGATTTTTGCTTTTAATCCATCTCGGCTTTGTGTTAATATTTTTATTTCATTTTCTTCATTTGTAGTTTCATTATCTAATTTTGATAAAGTTTTATGATAAAACTCAATAAATTGTTGCATTGAATCAAGATCATTAATAGTAATTTGTCCATCTTGATTCATTAATTTCGATGCTCGTCCATCAAGCCATGTACGTTGTTTAACAATTCGTGCTAATTCTCGTTGATGTTTATCAATATTTGCTTGAATAATGTCAAATTCATTTTGTAATTGAGCTAATGGTGTCAAATCTGTTTCTGGTGTAGTATTTTCATAACGTGTTTGATAAGAAACTTCGAGAATAGTACACGCTTTACCAGTTCCACCACTGACATGTAATGATGTTAAATCAACAGATGGTGAAAAACCTTCAAATACAAGGTCATATGTACCTTCAGCATCAAAATGATGTTGTAAACGACGCGTTACTTCAGCACGATCATTGTAAACAGTCACATATTGAATAGGACATTGTTGATCGATATTAAATTGAATGATGGATGATTTAGAATTTCTAGCAGTTTCTATTGTTATAGAAGATGTGGTATTTGTTGCTGTTTGGTTCTCCATTATAATAATATATAATAACTATGATCTATTTTGTTAATCTATATATATTTATAGTGATTACACAAACATGTTGTAATCATAAATTTATTCGTGTAGTTGCCAACGTGGAAAACGATAGTAATGAAAAATAAATATCTGGTGAATCAGTAATGTAACCGTATGTAATATGTGGAATGAGTCTTTTTTATGTGAATGAGTCATCAACATGTCGACAGAATTACTCAGTTTTTTTTTCGTTCTATTTTTGTTGTAATGAGCAAAATCTATACAGAAGAAAATTTTCTTCATAAATTTTTTTCAAAAAGATAATAATAGTAGAGTGCGCGGCACGATATTTGTCATGTTCACAGATGAATCATTGATAAAAAAAAAACCTACAAATATAAGATAAACTATTATCATATTCCTATGATATCATTTCATGATATTATGAGTTTTAAAAACAATTTTCTTTTCAAAGATCTGCTAATTTAACACTCATAGTTAGAATAGATTCAAATTTTTGACTAAACCGACCCGTTCAATTACAGAATTCAGCTCATGAAAAATCCGCCTGTTTAATGTATCAATTAGGTGTTCCGACAAACAATCTAATATTAAAGTTTCAGAAGAGTGACTTTGAAATTTAAAAGTTCAAAGTCTTTAGTTTTGGCTGAATTGAACTACTATTAAATGCTAACTTCTTATGAGCATGATCAATATATATTTCCAACGATCTAGGCTCTCATTCTATGGTAAGAAAGAGTGAGCTTCAAAATTTAGATTCGAAACCCTAATGATAACTTTCAAGGTCATATTTTTGAATCGTTAAAACTATAAAAATCAACAAAAATGCGTAGAAAAGTTGATTTGCCCCAGCTATCATATACATTTCATCGAAGAATATATTTTAAATTTTTGTTGATTCAAATTATTCCAATTTTTTTGAAATTTAAAATATTTAAAAAAGTCGTTGAATAGTTTCCAAATAAATGTTAGAACAATATTTTTATCACATACAACAGAAACATTTTCTGCGGACTTTAGGTTTAAATAAAACAAGAATGAAACTAATCCTACTATTTATTATCATAAAAAAAGTTCATATGTATCGATTATTGATACTACGAATGAAAACATCAGATAATAAACATCCTGTGAAATATTTTTCAAAAGAAAAGACAATTATATGGTTTTAACCTCATATCAAGATATGGGTAGGTTTCCAGAGGAAAATTTTCTCACTCTTATGATATATTTATTATCAATCTCTCTTGAATGTGACATACTCTGCCGATATCTTATTGATGTGGCATAGAGTTTGATAATCAGCATGCCATAAAATAGAGGAAGTCTTTTTCTACTAATCTTTACATAATCCATTATAAGATCAAAAATCACAATCAAATTCCCAAGCATATTTAATAAAGCTTTAAAAATATCATATGTATAAAAATCATAATTGTATTTAAATTTCTTATATAAAAATATTTTTTATTTTCCATGTTCTTTTTCTAAATCTGGCCATAATTTATATGCCTTTCTATAACATTTAGTTGCTTCTTCATAATTTGACTGATCTTCAAATTGTTCAGCTTGTGCAAATAAGTCTCTTGCTTCCTGTTCTTCTTTGGACATTGGTCCAATCGTTATTCGTTTATATACTACATCACTATTTACAATAAAACTAATATAACGAAACACAATTTTACTAAAAAAATTAAAACTCACCTTCGCATGATGTATTTCTTTCCAGTTAATAATTTGTCACCTTCATGAAGCATTTCATGTTGAAAAATTAAAACCATTCCTAAAGATAATTTTATTTAATAAAAAAAATTTTAAAAAATGAGTTAAATACCAGTTTCAGGTTTTAAAGCATATGTAATTGGATATGGTCGTTTAGAATTATCATCAAGAAAATTTGTATCACCACCAGTAAATGAATCATTAAGATATGCCATAATTGTCAATTGACTTTGTTCCATATAAGAACGTTTATAAATTCCATCATAATGTGAAGCAAAAAATTGACCTAGTTCATATCTAAATAATATATAAATAGAATTCTATAGTGTACTTTATTTTAATACCTGCAAATTCTTATTCGTTCATTCAAATCCATTAATTCCCAATGTGATGTATTTTTACTACCAGGCCATTGTTTTGGTAAAAAATCTTCAATTAGAAAAATCAGATTAATGTATTTATATGAATAAAATATTACCTTCTACACGAAGAAAAAATTCGTTTGCAAGAGATTTTTGCGTTATTTGAGTTCTAAAAATAATGAAATAAGAATTTTAATTTTTTTGAAAAAAAAATTTCTACCGTGTATTTGTTCGATAATTTTCTCCATATAGAAGTTTATTAAAACCTATATTATTTATTAAACAAAACAAATCGATTGGTGAAATATTAATAATAATTATTTACCAATATTTTCTATTGAATTAATAAGAAATTCACATTCATCTGGTGAAAATGTATTGTAAAGAACAAAGCATACAAGATTTGTTCCAGGAAATAGATCAACCTATAAATTGTAGATGTCACATAAATACATTTTCATAAAAACTATCAAATTATTTACTTTACGCATTCGTTGTTTAGCATTTTCATTATCATTATGAAGTTTTATTAAGAAATCATGCCATTCAACTTCTAAATCTTGAATAGAACCTTCGTCACCCATTATCTTATGATAAAATAGAATGTATTTTGTATTTTTATACATATCCTTGCCTATATCTTGCGCAATAACAATAAATATGTGTCATTCCTTTATGAAAACTTTCAAAACAGAACGAATTCAAATCAAACAAGTATTCTTACGAAATTATAATAATAATATCTATGAGCAATGTATCCTCAAGAAAGTCTTTAAATATACGATAATCGGAATAATCTTCTCCTGTAAAACAGACTTATGCTCATGTTAGACATGTAGAGCTTCTCTTACCAAACAAAATTATTTCTTACTGGATCTTAATTCTAAGCGAATATGACGGACTCTCAAAATAGTATTAGGTTTTTTTATTTATGTTAATCATTTAGATTTTATCGTTGTTTATCGAGAATTCGTTCAGTTAGATTGAATATTCTGACACCTAAACATTATCTAAGTGGAACATTAATTACAGATGTTTTCTTTATTATTGATTAGTTTCGCTTTATTCTAATGAGCAATTTCAACGTTATCCGACTATCTTTTTCTCTTTTTCATTCTTTGGTTTTGTTATTTGACCTTACGCATTTCCAAATACCAATCAATACGATTCCTACCGAGTATTATTGTTTCTACGTCATATTTTACTGCGAGAAGAATATTATGATGCAATTGAAAGCTTTGAACACTTTCCAATCTCACATAAAACTCGTATAATAATTAAACAAAATGTGAAATACACAAAGCATACCATTAATCATTTCATTATAGTTCATTTTAGAATTAATCATTGCTTTTTATTGAAAATAAAAAATGTAAACATATATTTAATAACATCAAATATTCAGTCTTCCTTTTTTCTTATTAACAGAATTTAAAAAGAAAAAAAAATAATGTTTAGTTCATTTATAATTCACTTAACATGTCATAAGACAATCTCTTGGTATAAAACCTTCATTACTATCTTCATTTCGTATCCAAATCCAATGTGGATGTGTACAACGAAGTACTTGTACTAATTCATTTTTTCTTACAGTTAAATCTTCACGAAACATTGCCGAATAACCTTTTGTTACAGTATACCATCCATCGACTAATGTTGATGTTAATGGACCCATTTGTTCATCTTCATCATCAACAACAATAGTTTGATCATATTCTTGTAAAATACGTCGACTACTTTCAGCTATTGGTGTTTCAACAATATCATGATCATCAATTTCATCGAGAAAATATTCCGAATAATGAGTAGTTAATAAATTATGTGAAACATAATTAATGATCGATGGATCACTTCTTAAGTAACATGATTGTGGTTTTGTTATTGTACGCTTAAGTAACGTTGTTGACAATGATGATGTTAATAATGAACAGTGTGAAAAGTCAGTCAATGTTGACACACCTGAATCTGATGAATCTCCACTTATAGATGAGATTGTATCATCGGATGCAATCTATTATGAAAAATAAAGCATATTTTATCACCTTAGTGTTTTTTTCAAATAATGACTTACATTAGGTACCGATGTGACAGTCATTTCAGATAGACTATCAACATCATTATTTATGATAGAATCATAACTGGTTGGAGAACAATATGTAGCATTACGATTAGAAATACCACCACACAAGTGAGGTGTTTCTAAAATAAGAAGAAAAAATCATATATAATCTATATTCAAATCACATATAGAAAACAAAACTTCTTCTTTGATTCATCAGAAATCATTTCCTACAATTTATGAAATCGAGCGACAATAGAAGTAGTATACTTTCATCAAATGCTTAAGTACCTGAGTGATGATGGAAATATGAGTGACATATATTCTTACTTAAAGACAAAAAAATCGAGACGTTAATTCAGATTTGTTATGTAAATCCAGGATATACGTCATCATACAATCGGAAAGAATCACACTGATGGTAAAGTTGATTCCTCTTAACTATGACTCTCTATTAGTACTTCTGCAACGTCTTACTTAGTATTAATGAAAACTATATTAAATTCGAAAAAATCTAAGTAAATCCTCACTTACTGAATCCCTCTTTTCTTTTTCTGATCTGATTCTATCTAAAAAATGAGTATATAACTTAGTGTTTATCTTTCAAGTATTTTATATCTTTATGACTAATTAACATAGATAAATACGATATTTTACTTACTTTTAATTGTTTTACATAAAAAACTTTTCATATGATGTAAACGAGCAAAGACTTTTGCAGTTGTTTCTTCCATTTTATTTCGATTTGTGTATTCAATAATTTCACTATTATACATTTAACAGACTATTTTATGCTTTCGAAAATGATAGATACGATCAAGTTTATACAGTTATTTCACACATTGATCTAATTGATCTATTTGAAATAATCCACTCTCTTTTTCTTCTTGTTTCTTTCTTCTTAATTGTCTATTGGTTATATTTTTCAGTTGATCCTATTTCACTTTTCTATCGAAATATAAATTAATTATCTAATTGACTCATCTCACGTCGGGAGAGAAGGAGAAATAGATAGAAGCGCTTGTATATATATATATATACATATATGCATAACATCAATCAGTCATTTGTTCAACTGACACATTCAAGCATAAAATGATTTTTTTTTTCGTTTCTGTTTGATGTTATTTTAAACAGATAGAGCGAAGCATTAAATATACAAAAAAGAAAAAAAAAAGAATTTTTTTTTCTTCTGTTTTATTTAAGCGGTTGAAATTCGATCTGTTCTAAATAAATCATCATTCCATTCAAGTTGTTCAGTCCATGCATAAAGTGCATCAACTTCTCCATCATTAAATTCATCTTTAGTAATTGGTGTATTTTCAGGTCGACGACGTGGTTCTTCATCATCAATTGGATTTGGTGCTACTTGTTGTTCATATTGTAATATAAGAGTTGTTGGTAGGGATTCAGATCGAGTCATTATATAAGTTTGACGCATTTTTGATGCATTTTCAAGTGCTCGACGAGATCGACGCGCTGTTGATAAAGGTTTTTTTGTAAATACAACAGATGATTGACTTGTACGTGATGTTGTTGTTGATCTAGAAGAATTTTAATAATTAAAAAATTTTTGTTTAAATTTTTTTTTTTTCATATACTTAATCTGTTTGAGCAATTGAATATGTTGTAATTGTACAGATGGAGCATTTGGTTGAGTAAGTAAAATAGGTAATCTATCACGTAAATCAGAGGTTATATGACCTGATTCAATATAACTAATAATATCATAAAAGATCGAATGTCTTGGAATATCTATTAAATAGAAATAAAAAAAATAAATATAAGAAAATAAAAATAACCTTCAAGATTTAATCGTCTCCAATTATTTGCTCTACCACCAAGATACGATGGTAATTCATCAAGTAAACTTGAATACTAAAATTGAATTAATATGATAATAATTTCTTTTTTATTTTTAAATTTAATTCTTACTTGCATATAATCTTTTAATGTAACAACATCAATTTCATCTGATGCTCGTCCATCAGCATTATTTAATGAATCAGCAAGCATTTGTTGATAAAAAACTCGTTGTCCCATTTGTTTACATGCAGCTATACGAGCCTACTCTACACAAAAACAATAAATAAATGTCTTTATCAATATTATTGATTATCACATACGTTCATATCAGAATTAATCATTGTTTTACCATTGACATATTTTGGAAGAGCACCATTAAAATTACGTACATAAATTTTAAAATAAATTACAGGTGGAAATTCAATACCACCAAAACTATAAATAAGATAAAAGAAAATAATAAATTTTATTATAAATATTAAATATTTACCGAAATTTAACTTTAGCACTCATACTAGGATCACGTAAAAGTTCAGCTTCACGTGGTGATAATCGTCGAAGGATATCGTTTGATAAAGCATGTTCAGCAGCACATACAGCATGTTTTAATAGTCGAAACATTTGTCTATCACGATGTCGACACCAAGCTCTTTCAATAACTTGAACAGCTTCCTTAGCGTTAGTTAAATCACGTTGAGGTCTGAATATTTGAAAAAAATTTTTTTTTAAAATTAAACTTAAAAGAAAAATTTTACTTTTTTTGTCGTCTTTCTGACATTATTCTATGCGACAAAAAAAAACAAGAGAAAAATATTTGTCTAAAAATAAAAACAAAAAAAATTAAAATTAGTTATTTTTTTATTTGAATTGTATCATCTAATGTTCCTGTAGCATATTCTTTTTCAACAAATTCTTTTAATTTAGTTTTTAATTCAATTCCAAGTAAATTTTCAAATGATTTAGCATCTAATGTAGCTAAACGACATTTTTCAAGTGCTGTTACGGTTGCATAACGTGGTTTATTTTCAAGTAATGCTAATTCACCAAAACATTTTCCTATTCCAAGTGTTTTAAGTTCACGTATAATTCCATTTTTTTCTTTTCGTGTTACTTTAACTGATCCATCTTCAATAAAAAACATTTCATATGCATCTGTATCACCTTGTTGTATAATTATTTGATTTTCAATATAATAACGTGGACGTAATGCATCAGCTAAATCTTCTAAACAATTATCATTTAACCAACCACGTGAATAAAATATTTGAATAAAATTAATTGTATGAAGAAATTTTAAATATTTTTCACGTTGTTTTATAGCAAATGAAACAGTTAATGTTGAAAATGTATCTCGATCAATTAACCATAATTTTCCATCTGTTTTAGCTATAACAGTAGCTGTACGAGGTTGACTAAAAAAAAATTAATAATTATATGATATATTAAATGATTATTTATACCTATAGAGTAAAGCAATTTCACCAAAACATCCCTAAAATATATATATATAAAATTGAATAATAATCTTGAAAAAAAATGTAATTACTTTATTATCAAATTCAGATACTTTTTTTCCATTTACAAGTACATCATATTTTCCTGATTCAATACAATAAAAATAATCACCTTCATCTCCTTGTCGAATTATTTCTTCATTTTTAGAAATATTTTTTGGTGTAAGATATTTAACAAATTGTTTAACAAGTGATGGATCATCACCAACATATATAACTGTATCTTGTACAATTTGACATAATTTTTCAAAAACATCTGGACTTTTCATTACAATTTTATTTGATAAATCTCGATCAGGATCCTAAATTTATATAATTATAATAAATTTAAGAAAAATAATTTAATTAATTTTTTTTCTATACTGGTGAACCACCCCAAACAGATTTACGTCGTTGTTTTTCATTATTTGTATTATCATCATCATCATCATCATCATTACTTTTTTGAGATATATTACTAATTTGATTAGTTAAAAATATGCCTGTCTGGTCTTCATTATCATCAATTGTTGATACATATGGTTGAGTATTTTGTCTTTCAGAAAAATATTGTACAGCATATGAAGATAATTGATCGGATGGTATTCGATCACGTAATACATTAACAACAAAATCAGTTAATAAAGGTTTAAGTGCAACTGGGAATTGAATTGTTTGCTCGTTATTCGACATATATATGTATATATATATGTTCAATAAAACGAACAAATTAATTCAATTGAATCGCTCGATATTATATGATATATTTAAATACACATTTTTACAAGATGAAGAAAAATTTAAAAAAAAACATTTTCCAAACGCGCCATTTAATACTAAGGATAATTTCTTTTAGGAAGAATTGAGCAGTCGTTTTGTCTTAACAATGTCCATGAATTAAAGGATGGTCTAAAAGCTACCTAAAAGATAACATTTCATATCTGAAAAAAAAAATGTAAATAAGCGAATTCTATTTGAGAAACATATCTTACGCATTTTTTCAAATGTCAAACTAATTGATTTTGGTGACTTCTGAATGGCCGAGGAAATGTTGAAATAGAAACTAATTAAAACATTTAAATACATTTTCAGAAGTTCTTCTCTGCTCGAATGTCTTCATAAAGAAGAACTACAGTACAATTCACTCTTTAAATAACTAAAATTTAATCTTGTTTATTTATTTAATAAAAAAGTTCTAAGTCTGTCATATTTTCAAGAAAAGTAACTGGCAATATTTAAAATGTTAAAAATGGACTAAATTTCCCCGGCAATTAGGAGATCTTTTCTTTAGCGATTAGTTTTTAATGATTTCTCCAGTATAACAAGTTTTTAACATTTACATACAAACGTAGACTGACACATATAGTCAGTATGAAGAATATTATACTTTTGCTGACTTAGTAGTATCAACTGTGAGTAGGACAATTCATGAGAAAATAATAAGAAGAAAGATTAGTTACATCATTTTTTAAATAAAAGACATGCCCTGAGAACGTTTAAATGCTTTTTTGGGTGCATGAATGAGGAAATGACATTTTCACGATTTCAAAACTATAAATTTGAATGTATCCGAACTTCTAGATCGTAACAAAGGTGAATATCATTTTCCACCGAGATACAAAGAAGTTTAAAGATCTCGGGCAATGCATATTTAATTGCTCTTGCTCTATAAATTCTATGATCATTATCATTCTTATTCTTTCAAATGAAGTAAAAATTAATAATGAATCTCATGATATATTTCAGTATGACTAAATTCCATCTACACTAATCAAAGGTTAACATAAGCAATTCACTTACAAAACAATGATTATTTATAAGAAATGATAAATATTGTATTTCTTGTTGAAAACAATTTTATATTAAATCTTATTTAGATTAGAGTATGTAATTTATTGTGTGATTGGAAGAACATTCTTCTTAAGAATGATGTTTTTTTGGTGCTGGTATATTATGTGGTCTATTTTCATCACACAAACATAGATGAATAATAAAAACTCATCGACTAACTGCATAACGAGCACAAAAAAAAAATTAAATTATAAATTTTCATTAAAACTACCAAAAAATAAGGTTTTTTCAAGAGGCAAAATATAAGACATCCTCCACAAATTTTAAATGATATGACAGAATCGAAGATATTAGATCTTCTAAATGCATTAGTTCTATTTTTATATGATTGAAATCTTATGTGGATAATAATAATCAGATTCAGGAACAACGATTTTTTAATTTCAACTTTTGTTATTCACATAAGGGGTTTTTCTTTTCTAAGATATGGAATTCATGCAGGAAATAGTATCTAATCAGGTAATATGTTAGACATTCAAATAATTCTAATATCATTTTTCCTGGAAAATTGCTTGCATGAATGATATTTACATCAATATTTCATTTTTTTTAACGATTCACGTGTTATTAGTTAATTTCCTTCGAAAGGTAACAATTGTATCCAGGTTGATGACCTTCATATTAAATAATGTACCGAAATCAATTTTTCAAGAGTACATTTTAATATACTTTTTTTAATATGAAGATAGTTCTATAAGAACTATTTATTATACAAAACAAATGAGAACTTCTAGAACATTTTTTAATAGAAAATTCTAACTAATATTTAAATTGTATACATTTTATTTAATATAATAAATTTTCTAGATGAACTTTTCATCAACTACTCACCTTTGATCTAAACAATATAAAATTTCAAAACAGCATTAAAAATAAAAGGAAAAAATACAATTCAGACTCAATTTTATTTTTCTTTCGTTTCTCTTTTTTTTATTGTTACCATTTACTTTTTCTTTTAATAAATGGTTTCCTAGCAATATCATTCATTCCATCAACATTTAACAATTTTTGAGCGACAATTATTTCACAAGTTTTTATAAACAGTCAATCATTTTGAAAGAAAGAAGTTTTTTGTGTATTTATTGACAACATGAAATCCATTTTTTTTCTCGTGGTATTAATGTTAATTGTTGTTCTCGAGGAAAATAAAGTCTCATAGATTGATTTGGTGTTGATTTTGTTAAATGCTTACGTTGTATTAATGATTGATATCGAGCTGAAATAGGTGTTTGATTTGTTCGTAAATATTCTTTTGATATTGTTGATAAATATTGTCGAGAAGTAATTAATGGCTGTCGATTAAAATAAAAACGACAATCACAACAATAATGTCGTAGTAAATTTGATGGTGTTCGAATTTTTAAATATATACGATTTGAACTATTTGAACTATCATTTCCTGATATGGATGCATTATAATAAACACCATCATCTTGATCTGATTGTTGAAAACGTATTTGAAAATAGCAACAACATATTGCATTAAGAAAATTTTTTATTGTATGACAAAATGAATGAAACATACGACGTAATTCATTACGAAAATGTTTTCCACATAAACAATGTAAAATAATATTTGATATTGAATTAAACATATCAGACATAACTAATAAATCATAATTTTGACTTAGAAACATTGGACAATCATCATCAGCTAATAAATTTCTTTTACAATAAATAAGTGAAAGTATTATATCACTAAACCATGAATTAACTATAGCAAATAAACATTCAACTGTTATAACAAGTAATACACGACGAGTATCATCTGTTCGTCGACGACATGGTAATATATAATTTGATGTTAAACTATTTAATTGACGTACACGATATAATGATAGAATATTACTAATTATTGTTGTTAATGATGGAAGAACACTTCCACATACTTAAATAGAAAAAAAAAACTTGATTATCGAAAATATTTGAATTATTTTCAATGATGAATATATCCTATTGTCTATACAAAAGTTTAAATCAATATATAGAAAATCTTTAAATTTATCGGTCTATTTTACATAATTTCCCGAAAAAATATCGATAACATTGATATTAGTTTCTTCCATGGAACTTCGTCAACTTATATTCATTTCATATTAATAATAGAAATTACTAAAATTAGGTATAGAATAAGCAAAACTTTCTATACAATGAGTTTTTTCTTTAAAATATATATAAATTATTACAGAAGTATTTAAAAGTTTAATTAATGTCTGGTTTGATTGTTTCAGAATAATGTCGACCTTTTCATGATGCCTATATAGTCCTTGATTTTTTGAATTATTTATGCCATTGTGTACCGTAATCAATGTTAAAATCTCTTTTTGACTTTTTTTACTCTTTTACATTAAATGAACTGAAAACATCTACACTCAAGATAAAACCCTAGAGACTAGACTATGACGGCCGAATTTTAACTACATATACTTGAAAAAAATTAAAAATTAAACAGTATTCTAGATTTTCTATATCCATTTAACGAAATGTATTATATATTTAAAAAATTTTTTATTTCTAATGATGTTGCGTGATGTTTTTGATGCTTTGCATTATCGTTATTTTTATCAATTATTTTACATCTATGACAGTTTGAAACATATTGTATTGTGTAATTAATATTTTGTGCATGTCAATCAATATTTGAATAAGAATATGGGGGTGGAGCTAATACAACTGACGTTATATCATCGATAGTAAGGTAATAATTTTATGCGCTTCAAACATGTTTTTTAATCCGCATTATGTTGTCAATAAAAATTAGAAAAGAACTAATCGTTATAATTATCATCTGTATGAATAGATTTTTTATTTTGATGGCATAGAGAAGATAACTTTATCTTTATATTTCTTTCAATTAATAGAATTTAGGATATCTAATAAATTCTTAGATATCATCCTAATTATACCTTTCTTAAAGCTGGATTAGTCAAATTCATTAAAATGGGTGAGAAAGTTCGTATAAAACTGATATTAATTGAAAAACAAGGAGAAAAGAATTTTATCCCATTCTTTTCTTACTAATCTTTGATAATTAATATTTAAGCTATGATTAAAATATTTTCAATGCCTTTTTTCATTTTTGTCATAAATAGTTTCTAATAAAATATAATAATCACAAAAGAAGCTCATTTCAATTTCTTTAGCTGAGCGTGATCTAGAATCTTTAATGACATATTAATTTCAGATCAATGAAACATTCATTATTTTCAAATTTTTTTACTAGTTCATTCAAGCATTATATAATTCAATGTTTAATTACTTTAAATCCTCCCTTCTTATTTATTTATGCATCACTAAAGATAGTTCATTAGCTGTTATTAAGTATACTAGTTTTGTATCAAACAAAAAATATAGTTCAGAAAATAACTGATGATAATTAAGTTCAATGAAAATTTTAGATGAAATTGTTTAACTTGAAAAACAATGATTAATTAGTAAATTAGTATGATTATGGTTGATATTTTTAAATGGAATACTGATGAGGTACTTCGTCTTGATCATATAATGACAGTCAAGACATTTTGAAAATATATTTTGAGAACAATAGAATACTTCACTTTTTTTAATTAGAGTTTTCTTGGTTCCAACAAGCGTAAAAGACCTAATATTTATTTTATATATGAAATAATTTTAGATTCGGAAAAGAATTTAAGTTTTTATTACTGATATTGTATTGAAGTGTTAAATATTACTTTGTTTTTATTCTACTTCCAGTTTCCTTTCTAATTCTAAAAAAAAACACACTCTTTTCATGCCACCATTAACGTCTATTAAATCATTAGGTTGTCTAATTACGTTGAATTTCTTCCTATTTCTAATAACACATAAATACTCATTATTACCCAAAATATATGAATGATTAAATATTAATATTAATCCTATACCAATGAGGCATATTCACAATGTACTTTTGGACCATAGTATAAGTGTGGTTGTGACCAACAAAAATTAATGCATGTTGTTTTACAAACTCAATTATATATGCATTTTTTAACGGTCACCTCGTATGCAACTTTTTCTTTCATCTCTTTCGTCCTTTTGAGCGTTTCTTCTCTCTTTCCTCTTTTCTTCTATCCTTTTCCTATTGATAATAATCTATGCAATTGCTTAAAAATGATAGATAAGGGAAAATGGGTTGTGCCACTCTTGAGCAAAAATTAATAGTTCAACTATTTGGAACTTGTAATTTCATTCGAGGCTCGTTACGCTTTTGTATCATGAGGAAATAATAATGTTTAGAAATAAAAAAAAATTTGTTAAATAACATAGTACAAAAAATTGAGTCTTCATCAACGGAATTTCAACAATTTCAAACAGAAAAAAGTTGAAGTAGAATTTCGTGAGTTTTTTTTAATTAGTGACTAGATACTTTCATTATGAATAAAAAGAGAATCGAACAGTAGAGGAATGAGATAGAAGGAAGAATAAGAAGAGTAGATTGAAGGGATGGGAAAGATGAAAAAGTAGCTGCCTATGACGTAATTGTTAAAAAGTTGTTAGTGAGAATAAAAAAATGGCGTGAATGAGTCTATTTTGGCTCTAATTTATCTGCAACGTGTGAGTATAGTTCATTCATTTATCTATTAAACAATATAAGATTATAAATAATAATCTAAGTTTGCTACGTATAATTAAAATTTCAACTTAAATATTATATTAAATTTTTCGAATTGAATGCATTGAATGGAAGAAGATTTTAATTATTAGACTGACTGATTTCGGAAATGTAATTCATATATAATAATAGTTTTCATTATAATTTTTTGTTTTTAACATATAAGATAAAATTCAAGGGTATATTTTACTTGAAAAATTGTTCTCAAGTTATTTTTATCTTTTAATGAGTATTTAGATTAACAAAATCTTTCACGTCTAAGCTTTTTTTAATGAGATAATCTGTTCTAAAAAATTCATCTTTCCACTTAAATAAAATCCTAGAATCCTTTTTTTTTTTTATATTAAATATTAATGAGAACAACTAATAAAAAGTCAAAATCATTGCGTGACGTCTATATATTTATAAAATATTAATAAATTAAACTTTCATCATAATTTCAAATTCTCAATTAATTAAATAGTGATATTTTGTACACATTTTTAAATTTTACTATTTTCTATATTCATTGAAATATATTAAAATTGACTTCTAATTATATCTAACAGGATTTAACAATATATATTGAAAATACTTAATCGAAAGAAAAAAAAGCCTGTGATGACATCTAATTATTAATTATATTATATAAAATAGATTAATATTAATCTTACCTAAAAGTAATGTATGTCGATTAAAACCAGACATTCGACTATACACAAAATTATAATATCGATGAAAAAAATTTGGTTCTTGAGGAAATAAACATTCATGAAAATGATATTTTCGACGTATTTCATTTCGTGTTATAGGATGACCTGTTTGATGAAATAAAATTTTTTGTATTAAATTTACATTTGATCGTTGATGTTGATCAAAATAATGTGATAATATATCAATTAATTGTTCTTTTGTACATATATCATTATTATATACAATTGAACTTTGATTTTGTTCTTGAAATTTTTTTAAAAAATAAACAACACATTTTAATGAATCTGGTTTATCAATCATTGTATTTGTTAAAAGATGTGTTGAATTTGACATATATTTACTCATATAAATAAACCATTGATATGATATATCACGATTAACTGATTTTGAACAAAATAATGTTAAACCAGCAAATTCAAATATATATGCAGAAAAAAATGCTAAAATTATAAATAAAAATGTCAATTTATGTTTATTTGTATCACTGTATGTTGCTGGTAAAACAAGACGTTTTAATGATCGAGTAATAAATGTTGTTCGTTGAACAGACATTATACACATTAATATTAATGAAAAACGCATATATGTTTCAGAATGTACCAATGGTACTAATGGTTGTGGCCATGTTTGTGTTGCACGTTGGTATGCTCGTGCAAATAATGTATTTGAACATGATTCTTTTGCATATGTATTTAATTTAAAAAGTGTTTGTGAATAATAAAATAGTTTAATTAAACGAAATAATAAATAAATTAAATCAGCAAATAATAAAGCAATAAAATAAGGTGTTATTATACGATGACGAAATTTTTGACGAAGAAATACTGCTATACATAAACCATTACCCGACGAACCCAAAATAAATAAAAAGATGCCAATAAATGCACATGATACGACAAACATCTTATATGAACACAGAAGAATTTATGAATATTGTCAGTAAAAGATTCTAAAGAAAGTAAAGATTATTTCCTGTATGAAATGTAGAGAATCTCAATAATACTCGATGTTTTATAAGTATATATCTAGATGAAAATATACGGAAACTAATTGAACTCTATGGAAAGAGCACTATTCATTAATAATTACAAGTATCAGCTGATTAAATATGAATAAAGAAAGAAAATTTGATATACAAAGGAGTCTACTTCCATCAAACGTAAATGAAGTTTTCTCTCCTACAATATTAATTTTCTTCTTATCAAAAATAAAAGGTCATACTAATACTAAATCAAATAAAATGTATTAAATTTTCCTCAATTAAGAATTAAAAGAAAAAAGAAAGTGCGCTATTTATTTACGGAAAAATGAAAGCAAGTGGAAAAAAATAGCTATATAATCATATAGTTAGAGAAGAGAAAGGAAAAAAATACGAAAAGAGGGTAAAAGAAAAGAGAATAACATTAATATTTTTTTTTCACATTTTTTCATATATTATTTATTCGCTTGGTGGAAAGTCTAAACCAAAGAGAAAAACAAATCATGAAAAGTGAACAAATTTTTTAGAATAATGGAAATCGATCTATTTTATCGCATTAATCATTAAGTAGTCATTAGAGATATTTATCAATTATAATCTACATATTGAAGTTATTTATTCAAGGACATTCTCGCATTTCCTATGCTTTTTATGTGCGTTCATTTTTTTACGACACTATATATAAACCAAGCTTTAAAGAAAATCAAAAGACATTCATAATGAAAAAAGAATTTTATATCTGTTCTCATTTATGATATAATAAAAAGTAGATAGACATTGTCATCTATTGTTTTTAAGCATTGTATAAAAAAATATTATAATATATTCATTATATACTATCTGATTCTAAGATAAATTTAGCACATTAAAATAAATAAATAACTAGCTTGACTGTATGAATAAATAATTAAAATTATTCATTGTCAGGTCATTGTCTAAAGGGAGGATTGTCCTTATATGGACAAATCAACAAAAAAATATCATAAATAATTGAGTATCCTTTTTACACCTATGAAAAAAAAAACTAAGCAAATCCAGTGAGAATTCATGGATTTACATAA
>JAJEKB010000426.1:0-76823 GCA_022393335.1 Macrotrachela quadricornifera
TGTTTTCTTTTAATATTTGCTGAACTTTCTTCTGTATCTTCATTAATGGATTTTAAACGATTTTCATCATTATCAATTAATAAATCATCATTATTCATTAAAATATTTTTTGATTGTTCAAAATAATCTTGTTGTTCAATTTGACTTATTGCACTACAACCTGATGGTGTACGTGAATGTGTTTTTAAATGTTGTTTTATTTGTACAGATGTATCATCAATAGTTGCTGCACCATCAGATAATGTTCGTTGATGATTATTTTTTTTTGTTGTTTTACCTGTATCAAATGTTCCACTTGAAGCACGTGTATGTTGTTTTTTAATTGAATTAATTAATTGTGGATCAATATAAATTGTTGATGTATCTGATGTTTGTCTTGAATGTGCATAATGTGCTGGAACTTTTGGTAAAACTTTAGATAATGATTCATTTGGAATTTTATTAACAATATGATGACGTTGTTGTTGTTGCTGTTGTTGTTGTTGAAATGTTCGATGAAGAATTTTATAAAATTCTCGACTATTTAAACCATGTGTTGGTGTTGTTATTGTATCATCATGATTTAATATATTATCCATAATTTGTTTATATGCACGTTGATTTTCATTTGTTATTTCAATAATTTTCTTATATATATCATCAACACCACTATAATCAAATATTCCAATAGCAGATATACGAGATATTTTATTTAAACATCGACCTAATTTTTGACGATTAAGTGTAAATATATAAGGAATATTTTGTTCTTTACATAAATTAATTATTTGTTCAATAGCATCATTAAGACCACCTTGACTTTGAATTGATTGACAATCAGGTGCAATTAATATACATTTTAAACGTTGTAAACGTAAGTGTTTAGTTACTTCACGTATACCATGAACAAAACGACGTTTACGACGTGCACGTTCAGGATTTGATTGAAATTGTTGTTTTTTACGATCTTGAAAACGTTTTAATGTTAATAATAATTGTATACATAATTCATCTAATTGACGATCAATTAATTGTGAACAATATTCACGAAAACCAGCATCATGAATTTGTTGTTTTATATTTGATTGAGGCATTTGATGAGAATATGGAGTTTGTAATTGACTTGTTGGTTCATGATCAATTATTTCATCGTCGTCGTCGTCGTCGTCATCATCATCATCATCATCATCGTCATCATCATCATCATCGGTTTCATTATTTGATTCTTCTGTACAGGATGCACTGGTATATTCATTCATATTAACATGCAATATATTCATCGATGACGGATCATTGGCACAACTGAAATGAACCAATATCGACACCGAATAATTGTGCGATTAATAAAAAGCTTTTTTTTTTAATGTGCGCAAAACAAGACAAAAGCAAGAAGGTTTACATTAGAAAAGCATTAGCTACTAGCAATAAGGTATACAAGCATAGGTAACTTACTCATATGTAATAGTAGCATTATTTGTATCAGTTTCATTTAAAATATCTTTTTCATCTGTTTGTTTGATTGTTGTAGCTTTAGTAAGTAATTGTTGTCGTTGTTTTTGATTTTCTTCAAGTTCTTTATTAATAATACGTTTAAGTTTAGTTGGTTTACGTGGTTTGGGTTGTTCACGTTCTTTTCCACGTTTTGCTGCTGGTTTAGAATCAAGTGGATTAGCACTATTAACAGTTAGTTGAGATGATTTATTTATTTTATTATTTGAATTTTGTGTTTTTGTTTGCGTAGATGTACTTAAAGCATTGAACATATCTGTTAAACGTATTTGATAAGTTTGATTTGCTTTTATTTTTGTTTTACTTATTAATCCAGGAGTAGAAACTAAAAGGAAAGTTTTATATGAAATAGTAAAAAAAAATTTTTTTTATTTTATTTTACTATTATCTTTTGTTGAAGAATCATTTTCAGATTTCTTTGATTTTGATATGGATACTTCTTGTCCTAATGTTGGAAAAGCATTTTCATCATCAAGAACAAATGGAATTGATTCTGATATTGATGATTGTTGTTCAGTTACTGAAGAGGTTTGTTCTTCTTTGATTTTATTTTTTCGTTTTTTTGAACGTTTTTGTTGTTGTTTTGTTTGAATAAAATCATTATCGTTTGTATTATTAACTTTTTTATCTTGTTCATTTATTGATTTATCATTCTTACTTAATGATGATGATCGTTGTTGTTGTTCTTTTAGAGAAGTTGATTGAGAAATATCATTTGATATTTTAGATTTTAATTGTGTGGAAGATTTTTTATTATTTGATGATTGATTTTGTTCAGATCGTTCATGTTGAGATGGTTTTGAAGAAGAAGAAGAAGGAACAGAATGTGGAGATGTGGAATGAGGTCGTGGATTAGATACAACTGTATTCCAAGAAGGTGTCGGTCTAAAAAAATATTTTATTTGAATAAATAAAATGTTTATTGATTTTTAACTTTATTATTTATACTAACTTTGTATTTGAGGATGTAGATGTTTGAGTAGAAATTTTATCAGATTGTTGATTATTGATTGGAAGGCTTGGAAAATCTTCTTGTCGAAGTTCAAACGATGTTTCATCATTGTTAATTTGATAATTAAAATTTTCTTTTTTTTGTCCATTATATTGTTGTTGTTGTTGTTGTTGTTGTTGTATTGGACGTGCATGACTACCTCTTGATGTTCGTTTACTATTTGTTGCATGAAAATTTTTATGATTATTAAATGATGTTGATGGTTGTTGTTGTTGTTGATGAGAATTTCGTTGATTATTAGAATGATATGCTGAATTATGAATACCACGTTGTTGACGATATGATTTTGGTTGTTGAAATGAATAATTTATTAATGGTTGTTCAGTATAATCAATTGGATAAAATGATGATGATTGATCATTTGTTGAATAAAATATTTGTGTATTAGGATAACATCCAGTAGATGGTAAAAGAACAATTTGTGATGTATTATCATTTATTGATGATTGTAATTGATTATTTGAACATGAATCAATATGAAATTGTTGTGTTGGTTGTATATGAAATTCAATTTCCGGTAATTTTATTAATGGATAAATTAATCGTTGTTGTTGTTGCTGTTGTTGTTGTTGTTGTTGATCAGATGAATAAATTGTTGCAATAGTATTTTCATCAATATATAAAGGAATAGTTGTTGGAGGAGGAATTTGTATTAACGGTACAAATTCTTTAGCTTCTGGTGAAAGACCAGATGATGGAGATGTTGTCATTATTTATATAGAAATGAAGAAATCATTAGAAAAAATTTCTTCTTTTTTTTTTGTCTTCTTTTGATTTTTTAATGGCTATTACATGGGTATTATATGGATCATGTGATTAGATAATAAATAAGATAATAATTAAAAATGATTTTTATAAATCTAAAGTTTATTTTTTTATTTTAAAGAAAATATTTAAAATATATTTTTTATTATCATCGATTGTAGTGACAATAAATGTTGGATAGAATCTATTTGATCAATCAGATTTGATGAAAGAAAAAACAGAATAATTCATTTTATTTTTATAGTTATTATTACAAACATGGCTTTAGCTAGTGTACTTGGTTTCAATTCAAATGAATCATTTAATCGTTCACTTCAATGTGAAAAAACAGATGATCATATTGATGAATTTTGTCCGAAATTAAATGTAGAAAATATTGCACAATTTATAACATTACCACCATATGCTGATGTATAATATTCATTTTAAAATTTTTCATTTAAATATTTTTTGTATATTTTTTAGCCAGCAAAATATTTAAAAATGGTCAGTGAAAATGTTGATCGAGTTAAAATACAATTTCTTAAAGGTACAACAACATTAGCATTTAAATTTCGTCATGGAGTTATAGTTGCTGTTGATAGTCGTGCAACAGCCGGTGGTTTTATTGGTTTGTTTCTATTTAAGACAATTTGTAATTTATAATCTGTTTTTTTTTTCTTATGTATTTATAATAGCATCTGGAGAAGTTAAAAAAGTTATTGAAATAAATCCATATTTATTAGGAACAATGGCTGGTGGCGCTGCTGATTGTGCTTTTTGGGAACGAGTACTTGCTCGACATTGTCGAATATATGAATTACGTAATAAAGAAAAAATATCTGTTGCAGCTGCTTCAAAAATTCTTGCAAATATGATCTTTGAATATCGTGGTATGGGTTTATCAATGGGTACAATGATTGTTGGCTGGGATAAACGAGTATATTAATATTTAAATTATAGAAGAAATAAATTATCTTTTGTGTTTCATATATGTTTTTTTATTAGGGTCCTGGTTTATATATGGTATCAGATGATGGTGAACGTATTAGTGATAATTTATTTTCAGTTGGTAGTGGATCAATATATGCATATAGTATTCTTGATGCTGGTTATAAGTAAATAAAATAAACTTTATGAAAAATATATTAGAAAGAATGAGATTTCTGATAGAGACAGGCAGATTAAGAGTTAACTTCTCTAGTATTAAAAAGTTTAGGTAGAACTTGTAGGAATCATTATAATAGCAAGTATTTTAGAGTCTTTCTTATCGGAATTTGTGTCACATGTTGTAATCATTTTTTATCGAGTGAGTAATGGACTATTACAGCATTTTTATTATTGAATCTGGAAGTATTATGCAAATTGTTTGTAGTGTTAAAGATGATGATCGTGATATCTAGTATTTTGCAAATATCTGTTTTGAAAGATACATTGTAAAAAGTTCCACAACAAATTATAAAAATGAATCCTTATCAACTTGTTTTGATGATGTCTCTTATGATGATAAAAACATTTAGAAGATTTTTTTCAGTTTAACAATTCGACTTTGTTTATACAGTATATCCTTTAAAAAGAAAATCATGATTCTAACATTTGTCTTTGTTAAAATATTTGCAAAGTATAAGATGTTATAGCCATTATATTGCTCTTGGTAGTTATTTTATTGTTTGACAGTCTGATAAGATAACTTGTAAGGTAGATAATCATATATTTGAGAAACATTAGAAGTAGAATCCTATTCGACAGTGAAGCCATAAAAACATTTTTGTGTCTGTTTTAATATTGAATATGAATTATTCAGGTATGATATGAGTACAATTGATGCGATTGATCTTGCTCGTCGAGCTATTGTGCATGCTGCACATCGTGATGCTGCTTCGGGAAATATTGTTCGAAGTATGTATAAATTTTTCTTTTTTTAAGTATATTAAAATTTTATTTTATTTAGTCTATCATATGAAAGAAACTGGATGGGAAAAGATTGAAGAAAAAGATACGAATGATTATATGTATCAATTTCGTGAAGAAAAAACAATGAATTTTTAATTAAATTAATGAATAGATTTATTCCAGAAAAAAACAATAATAAAACTTATTAAATTTTTTTCTTTTTTTTTTCTTCTTGTTTTATATCAATCACGAAATGTGAATAATAAAAAAAAGTATAAAACAAAACTTTAATCTTGATACTTTTTAGATTATTCAAATGTTTGAATAATGTCTGAAAATCATTCAATACGTTATTGGTTTGCATTAATTGTATCTTCTATTGTTTCTATTATTGTTGCATTAGCTATTATTGTTTTATGTAAATAAATATTTATATATCTCCCTGCTTAAAATAAATGAAACATCAGATTTTTTTTTCGATCAGTTCTCCACACTATTGTGATTTGGTCTAATTTTTATATCAAATTCTGAGTGGAATGGAATACTTTTTTCTGTTGAAGAATTACCTTCAGATTTTTGTTTACTATTTCATACGTGTGAAGATATCTCGAGACTATATAAATCAAATAATCGAAAATATATTTATGATATAAAAACTGAAATGAATCGTAATAGTTTTAAAGAAATAATATAATGTTTCATTTATATTGAACAGAAGGATATATTTTATTTCTTTATTATTTTTTTATAGCTTGGTATTTATTGTGGAAATTTGTTTTGAGTCGTTTTGGTGTTATTCGTGCTTTATTTCAAATAAATAATAACGATCAAAATCCTGTTCAACAATCATCATCTAGACAACAAATAAATCGTCGTCAACATATACGTCGTGAATGAATATTCCAATAGGTCGATGTTTTTCTTTAACAAGTTTATCTGCTTTAATTACTTATCATTATGTTCGTTCAATATATATTCAACGTGAATCATTATGTACATCAAATGAAGCTTGGTATCGTTCATTACCATTACGTGAAACATCTCGTTTTTGGTCACGTCTTTTATCTGTGAATATTTATCCTCGTTCAATAAGAAATTCTATATATAAATATTTTTGTCGTATATTTGATGCTGATATAAATGAATGTGAATATGGTCCTGATCATCTTGATTATTATAAAAATTTTGGTGAATTTTTTCGACGAAATCTTAAATCCGGTGTACGTCCAATTGATAATGAAAGTTTAATTGTATCACCATGTGATGGTGAAATACTTGCAAATGGTCTTGTAACATCTGTTGAAAATTTAAATATTAATATAAAAGGTATTCCATATACAATAAAGGATTTATTTCAATTTAATCAATATGAAATTGAATGTTTACAAGAAAAACAATCTGAATCATCACTTTTTTATGCTTGTATTTATTTAAATCCAGGTAATTATCATCATTTTCATAGTCCAACAAAATGGAAAATAAATGAACGTCGACATATAACAGGTAAGAAGAATTTAATAATAAAAAATAAATATTTATTTATTTATTATTTAAAAAAAAATAAAACAAAGGTGAATTAATGAGTGTTCGACCTGAATTTATTATGTGGATACCAAATTTACTTTTACTTAATGAACGTGTAGTTTATTTGGGTGAATATCAACATGGTTTAATGAGTCAAACAATGATTGGTGCAACAAATGTTGGTTCAATAGATGTTTATTTTGATCAAACATTAAAAACAAATCAAAAATTAGATGATTATACATTTCGTATATGGAAAGAAAAATTTTCATTAAAAAATGAAAAGTTTTTTTTTAATAAAGGTGATCCATTTGGAGAATTTAAATTAGGATCTTGTATTGTACTTGTATTTGAAGCACCATCAACATTTCATTTTGTTCGTCAAACAGGTGATAAGATTCGTGTTGGTGAACGATTGTGATCTTTTTTGATTTTTGTGTCATAAGTGTATGTGTGTGTGCATTAACAAATAAATGAAAAGATTAATCAAGCTTTCAGATATGGTGACATGAATAACATTTGTACCGTTTGATTTTCGTTATTTTCTTTTGCAATAAACTTAGATTGTTACATCTTTTGTTATAAATTAAATAAAAAAAAAAACCTAAAGGAATAAAAAGGATTTATTTATACTTGTTCAAATGAAAAATGAAATATTTAACTAAGTTCAATAGAAGAATTGATTTAACAATATTCTTATTTCAGATAATGGCACCACCGAATGATCCTGCAGATTTTTCTAAATTTCGTTCAATTGAACCATTAAATACTGATCCTAATGCTCCTCCATCAACAACTTGGCAGAGAATGAAACAGAATTTTAATATGTTTGTTGAAGTATCAAAGAATAGACCAATTGGTGAAACAGTTTGTTTAAAAGAAGCACTTATTTTTGGTAAATTTATTATTTACTTTGATACTCTTATTTTAATCAGGCATATTTAAAACTTCTAAATACAGATTTATAATATGTTTTCTTGAACTAATAAAAGGTTAATTTTTTTAGAAATATATTAGATGTCATTGTGAAAGACTCTCTTTTGATTTTCATATATGTTAGATATTTTTTTCTTATTTATAATAAGGTACAAAGGTTCATAAGTATGATATATTCCAACGAACAACTATGATTTATGATCTAAAGAATTAATATTTGTTATTTTCTATAAAAATACAATTGATTAAGTAATTCTCGACTTTTCTATCGTATACATGACTTCTTTTAATTGCTTCAATTAATTTTTTTCTTCTATTTAAATTTTAAATTACTATTTGATTAAAAATTATACTATAGATATAAGAGTAGAGAAAACATCAAAAGGAAGAGAGATTGTCTTTTTTTAAATAAGTATGCACGATGTGTTTCTCTATTCTTTTTGTTTTTCATTAATAAAAAGAAAATTAATCTCATTGGCATAAATGCAGAATTTCTGAATATTCTTTACTAGTAATATAGAGACAAAAAATTTCTAAATGAGTTCTACATGGCGAAGAGGAAAAATTCTAAAAAAGTTCTATTTAATCATGACTTAGAATCCTATATTTCTGTCACATATGGAGATAATTACCTTGTTTACACTAGAAACAATAAAGTTATTTTGAGAAAATAATGAGTAGTACAGTATTTGCATATTATAGTTTTGATCTTTTTTTTATATAATGAAGAAAAAGTCATCTTTTTCTAGGAATACCTGGTTCATTTTTGTGTAGTATGGCTGCATTTCTTTTAACAACAAATCGTAATCGAGTATTTCAAGCAGCTATTATATCATTACCAGTTTTAGCTATGGGACGTTTTACACAATGTCGTATGGTAAAACATCATGAACGAAAAGCAACAATACTTGTATCAAAAATGGTACGAGCTAAAATGTTAACTGATGGTACTGCAAAACAAGCTGAATTTGAACGTTTATTTAAAAAATCTAAAGTTGAATTAACTGAATTAGAACGTCAACTTGATGAAATTATTGCTAATCAACAAACTGGTGGAATTTAAAAACAAATTTTTTTCTTTTTTTCTAAAAATTTTTCTAATAGAGAAAATAAAATTTTTTTTTCTATATTATTCGATATTTCTAGATCTATGGCAGCACGAACAGTTCTTATTACCGGTAGTACAAGGTATTTTATTATTCACTATAATAGAATAAATAATTATATTTTGATATTTATTTAGTGGTATTGGTCTTGGTATTGCTCGTGCATTTGCAAAAGCTAAATATAATATTATATTTAATGGATTAGAAAAAAATGGTAGTGATATAGCAGCTAGTATAGCCAAAGAATTTCAAGTTGGTTATCTTTTTTCACCAGCAAATGCTTTACATACTGATCAATTACGAACAATGATTGATGAAGGTTTAGGACGATTTAAACATATTGGTTTGTTAATTAATTAAATAAAAATTAATTCATTTTATTTATTTAAGATGTTTTAATAAATAATTGTGGAGTTCAACATGTTTCACCAATTGAAAATTTTCCTGAAGATAAATGGGCAGATATTCTACGAATTAATTTAACATCAGCATTCATATTAACAAAATATTTAATAAAACCAATGAAAGAAAATAAATTTGGTCGAATTATTAATGTTGCATCAGCTCATGGTCTATTTGCAAGTGAATATAAATCAGCTTATGTTTCGGCTAAACATGGTATATTAGGTTTAACAAAAGTAACAGCACTTGAAGGAGCACCATTTAATATTAATTGTAATGCTATTTGTCCCGGATATGTTCGAACACCACTTGTCGATGCACAGATACGTGATCAAGCAAAATCTCATGATATATCTGGTATACTATCTTTTAAAAAAAAATAGATTTTTTTTATATATATAGTTTTTCTTTGATTATATTCTAGAATCAGAAGTAATACCGCGTGTTATTCTTCAAAAACATGCAGTAAAAAAATTTGTACCAGTAGAACTTATTGGAAAATTAGCTTTATTACTTGCTGATGATATAAGTGCAACCTTGTAAGTTTTTATGAAATATAATAGGAAATTTATATATTTTCATACTCAAAAATATCCTATTTCCTTCATATTAACCCTTTTACCGCAGTTCGGTTTTCCGAGGAAAATAACTTCAACATTAATTTCCGTGCATGCCCACGCTTGATAAATGTGCCCATTGATATTTTCAGTGTGTACAGCTATTTGTTTTTCTTCCTGTTGTTTGTATCATCGCATAGGAGATCTTCTTTCGCGTCGAATTGATTTACTTCTTGGTGTGCCACATGAGAATCTAAAGCCTAGTCCGAGAGACTGGTCAACAAGTCAAACAAAATGCAAGCTGGCAGATCACAAGCTTGAAAAAATGGAAGAATCTGATTGTGATGTCCGAAGACGTTGTGTTGGCTGTTATGCGAAAAACAGGGAACAACAATCAAGAGAAGCATGTCATGCAACAACAAAGAGAATAAAAACTTTCTCTTCTAATTCTAACAATTTTTTTTGTCTTGATTGTTTTAACGAGAAGTATCACGCTATGCAATAAATGATTTTAAAAATAGCAAAGACAGATCAAATCAAATTTTACGTGTAATCTCCCGCCTAAGGGTAGACGAAAGAAGAGTATTTCTCTATTAAATTTCCTGTTAAAATATAGTGAGGTCCACCGGTAGATCCTATTGCGATGAAAGGGTTAAGCAGAAAAGATAGATTTCTTCTCTTTTGTATATAATAATAAACATAAATTTAATAGTGAAGTCTACCATATTAATTTAATGTTTTATTAAAAAGAAATAAATCATATTCTCAAACACCTTTTGTTTTCAATTAGTAATATCAGTTATGTCGTGTTTCACATTTATAATCATGCACGGATTACTCAAACAGTTCTTTATTTTTAAATATTTTATGTTGATAATTTTTATTATATTTAGAACTGGAACGGCAATACCTATTGACGGTGGTTGGTCTGCACAATAACAAACCATATAGTATTCGATTTTTACAATTTTACAAGTCCACTTCTGATAGAGAAATTTATTGATTCCTTTTATTTAGTTCCATAAACACTAAATATATTCGTTTTCTCTCTAATAAACTGTATTAATCATTAAATATGATTCAATTTTTTTTATTATACGATTACAATTAGGTTTTATATATGAATGTAAAAAACTAAAAATAACTATTTCCGTTCATTTGTTAATGAACTAATATGACATCCGTTTCCTGTAGTGTCTATTGATTAAGGAGCACTAAAACATTCGTAAAGATAAGTACGAATATTATTTGTTAATGTAAACATGTATAAGTATTGGCTTTTAATCAACAATATGTTATAATTGCAATGATAAAATTATGAAATAGATTATTATATATATTAAAATGCTTCGAAATGTCCTTGTATTAATCCACATGATTTGTTTTTAATATTAAAAAATAAATTTGATGTTGTCTTCCTTTGCATGATGTATAAATAAAGTATTTGTGTATTCAGTCAGGCAATACAAATTCCGCTTGAAGATTAATATTTGTTGTTCTTTTCAGCGTTTTAGGTCATAATCTATTTTCTATAGTATTAGCACACTATTTTTTTTGTCTCAAGAATATGTCATTATGAACTATCAAAAGAACTTAATTATTATAATGAATGACAAGGAATAGACATATAGATTAATTCGTTTAGTCACTTCATTAAAATTAATATATAAATAAATCGGTCAAAAAAGAAATTATTAAATTTTTTTTCTTCTCGAAAAATTTCTTAATTAATCTTATTCATTTGTCATTTAGAACTACATCAATAATAACTATTTTCTTAATAATCGAATGTCAGATAGAATGTAAAACAATTAATCAATACAATATAATAACGAATATATAATGTTAGTTACTGTTATGTCAAAAATAATCTTTCTAGTAAAAGAAAAATAGTTCTTATATACTAGTGTAACAATAAAATAAAATATACGTAATGTATGACGAAATAATAAATTTATTATGATGATTAAGTTACTATTTTAGTAGTTTTATAATAAATGACATTGTAATAGATGAGAGAGATGCGTCAAAAATAAAATATTCTTAATTTTTAAGATAAGTTTTTTGTAAATGCTTTTTAATAATAATAATAATAACAATAATAATAAAAGTTGATTTAAGACGGATGAACAATATAAAATATTTTATATATAATTATATATTTTTGTTGATTAATATCTTCGATGAAACTGTCAAAGACTGCGACGTTTCCATTGGTATTCTTTATTACTTAACGTATCTTCTTCTTTCCTGCATTGATTTTTTTTTCAACAGATATTTTGCCAAGGTTATTGTAACATAAAATAGAATATAACAGATAAGTATTTTTTCTCAAGATCAAAATATATAATAACATGTATTTTATTTTAGTTTTCAAGTATTTAGAAAACTTTTGCATTTATTATCATTGTATAAAATATATCATGAAAAGAAAAATAAATAAGTGCCTTTTTAAGTATTTAACATGTACTCTACTAATAGTTTTTTTCATTTTAATAAACATGAGTAAAATAGAAAAATATTTGTTTTATTTCTAGTTGAATCAAAAATTCTTTTTTAAGAATAAAAAAAGACAGAAATAGAGTGGGAATGAAAATAACATTAATATAAAATGCTTTATACACGTTATGCCATAAGAAACAATTCAAATTGATAAATTAAGTTATCTATGTTTTTCTTCTTGTCATTTAAGTTTTCTTTTGCGTTTCATAGAAGATTATATATTTTGTTTCTTTTCCATGAAAGAATAAAATATGAGCTTTAGGAAAAGATAAATACAAAGAGTTTGTATTCTAAGACAACAGTATAATACTCTTTCATTTTTTCATTAATGCGGTGCGAAGCATAGCGTTTATGTAGTCTTGCGCGAAGTTTTTCCTTCTTTTTAATGCATTATATAGCCCTTCGCGAGTTTACTTTAAAATAATATTCTTTTCTTTTTAGCGCGATACATGCATTAAGATCATTATTTTGTGTCGCGATGATCTCGAAAATGGAAAATCAGAAAATATTCGTTTGAAAGCGAGATGCAAAATAATGAGATTGAACTGATACCATCTGTTACCAGAAACTTAGAATTAGATTACATTCTCTTTCAAATAGCTCCTAAAAAACACGATTTTTTTTTGAAATGTGTATTATGATAATTTTACCATTCGAACCAAAACAATTTTTTTTGCTAATCATAGGGGATTAAAAAACATTTCATAGACATTGGAATTTTTTTAGATTAATTCTACATTTTAGTCAGAACTCTTTAAGTTTGAATTTTCTAGCTTCGTACCGCATTTCGTAGACGAGTGAAACTCGAATACCGTCTAGTTTTAATATATCAATTTCTTTTTTTTAGTTTTTGATCAAAATTAAAGATTTAATGTTCTTTTTTTATCAATAGAAACTATATATCAATATTTTATTTTGTTGAATTATTATGTAAGTTTAATTCAATTGTTATCTTAAATAAAGAAAAAAAAAACTTTTATACTTCTATAAAACTTATTAACCGCACAATGTATAACGAGTATATAAAAAAGAAATAAATTTCTCATTTTTGTTAATCTTATGTCTGTTACATAAGTCTCTAGTTATTTTAATCTAGATTATAGAAAAAAAAGAAAGGATAAAAGACGATTCCTATATATATATATATAATACTGTGCATGTCTCATTTATTATTAAACAGTACCTAGCATAAACTGAATATGCAAAAAAAATTTTATTAATATGATAATAGTTTTCTCATAGACTACGACAGATATATCTTCAAAAATACAATTTATTGTGTATTCTTGACAGATAAATAAAAAAACAGGAAATGCATAAATTGACCGATAGAACATTTAAATCAACGTGTTAACAAGCATCTTTTTTTTTGTATTTTAATCCCATAAGAATTACGCTGATCGTTTTTGTTTTTTCAATAATCAGACAACTAGATGAGAAGAAATTTTATACGATATTGTCAACAATGGTTTAATTATACAATTGAATAAAATATTTATATCTTTCTGGGAAATTAATTATATATATATATATAATTAAACCTCTTAAAAAAAAATGAATACTTGTTTCTTTACAAGTTGTAGAAGTGTTAATGAAGATTCTTTTTTTTTTCTTGTCGTCTGATTAAAATTTCACTTTATTTTGAGTTATTAATTAATAAAAAAAAGATTCTAAATTTAGATTTTAATATGCTATTCTATGACGCATATTGTATTAAGAGTGTTATCTATAATTTTACATTATTTATCAGACCACAATAACTAATCAGAATAATCATTTTTCGACATATTGTTGATACTCGTCAAACACTCATTATAAATATCGCTATTAGCAATAGCAGACTGCTTATATTAATCATTAAACAGAATCGTCTAAGGCATGGTGCTATAACGAAATATATTAAAGCAATTTTATTTGCATTCTTCTCGTTTATTAAGAACGACAGTTTTGTTATTTATACAATATCAGATTTTATAATAAAAATAGATTTCTGTATGAGTTTTCAAGTAAAAATATCTTCTTTTTTTGAATTATTCATAAAGTAAATTATTTTAACGTCACTGTACATTCTACGTCCTATATATATACAAATACACTTCTTATAATTACTTCCATCAAATATGACATTTATCTAAGATAAAAGGAAAATTAATTGTAATTATTAGTATTGTTGTTAGTTAATATTTTTCTTTTTTTTGTTTGCCATGACAAGTTTTATCCTATAAGTAAACAGAATAGATTATAAATCATATTTTATATTTTAGTTAGATATATGAATTTAACAATGAATAATTCGTTGTTAACAACAGCAACAGTAACATGTTCATTGAAACGTCGTGTTTATACACCTGATTATCTATTTTTTAAATTACTTAATTCAGCATATTTACGTTTTTTACTTGGTCCTGGTATATTATTTAATACACTTTGTCTCATTGTTCTTTCACGGCCAAGATTATCAAATAAATCAACAACTATTGTTTTTTTACGTTTTCTTGCAATTTTCGACATATTAGCTATAACACTTAAATATATTCGAGCGGAACTTAATTATCAATCAATTGAAAAGAGAAAAGATATCAGTATATTAATACCTGCTTTTTGTCAAGCACTTTATGTATGTATGAATACATGTATTTCAATTGCTATGTGGACTATTGTTTTAATGAGTTTGTAAGTAATTAAAAAATACAAGCGAAATCAATATTATATCGCTTATTTTTAGAGATAAAGCTGTTGCTGTCAGTTATCCACTTAAATCAAGTATATGGATAACACAAAGAAGAGCATTTTACATATGTTGTCTTACAAGTCTTATACTTTTACTTGCTAATTTATCTTTTATTGAATTAGCTGATGTACATTTAGCAAATAATGGTCAAAAATATTGTGGTTTAACTAAAGATTCTTTAATAGTTGATATTCTTACAGCTTCTATTTTACCAATCGGTAAGTATTGCTTTATGATTATATAAACTAAAGAAATTATAAAGTTGTTTTCATTCTGCATTAATATTTAAAATTACACGAAAAAACTACTAGTATGTAATGTTGTTATAAGTTTCGATATTTTTATATAGTTTGATAGAACTTCTCCAGTTTGTTCACTTTTATTGTATTCTATATTCAAAGAAATTTAAATTTTATTAAATAATTTTAATATTTGATTCAAAATAAAAAAGTAGTACGGGACTTTTGAAGTTCAATGTATGATGTATTAGTGTAATTTTATGTAGAGCGAATTATTTCGATAAAAAGCATAGTGATTAGATTAAGTCAAGAGATACGAGTTTTTAATGATTTTAACAAGATTTATGTACAATTACTTTGGTTTAGAGAATTCTAATTTCGTTTAAGTTTTTAATAAGAATTCATTGTATTATTGAAGTATTAAATAAAAAAACAACTGATTTCTATATATGGCAAATCCTTTTTTTTTATATATTTAAACTGTCTCGTTATCGAATCATGTCAATATAATCGTAACATATTTAATAATCTAGACTATATAGAGATATAATGTCATGTCTTCTATCACATTTCTTGTTCTTTTCAATCAATATGAATATATATCATACAATTATATAAATTCATATATTCAATGTCACAGATGATTAACTAAATTAATTAAATTTATATTTATATTTTAGCTTTAATTACAGCTGCTAATATTGTTATTGCTGTTACTTTACATCGTGTTTCACATACTTCATTTGATTGGCCATCACATGAAGATACATTAACATTACGAAATTCTGAAATAAATATTATAAATCCAAATCGACGACGTTCATCATTAGCATGTCGTTATCACTTACCTCAAAGTTCACCTATAATAACAGATGCATTACAAGCAACAAAACGTCGTACAAGTGCTCAAGTAACACGTATGCTTTTAGCTGTAACATTATCATTAATAATATTTAATATTCCAAATACAGTTATATTTGTTTTTACAAAAATAAATGATACAAGATTATTATTACAAGGACGTTCATGTTTAGAAGTTAGTGATAATGATATTAAATTATATAAAACTGGTTTTTATACAAGTGTTATACAAGATATATTATCAGATTTAACACATATTGTTAATTTTTTTCTTTATTGTTTAGCTGGAAAAAAATTTCGTAGTATTTTTTTAAATGAAGTTCGAAATTTTTTTATTGAAACTCGTTTAATTAAACGAAAACAACGACGTTTTACACATAATGGTAATATTGTTAATCCTGAATTAACACATGCAACAGGTTTTAATTGGAGTCCAAGACAAATATCATCAAGAAATTCATTATTACAATCTAAAAGAACTATTAATGTTTTATTTAATGGTACAACAAATAAATTAATTTTATGTCATCGAAATTATAATATATCAATGAATAGAAATAATAGATATCCTAACGAACATTTAATTCGTATTTATTCAACAATAAATTAACAATTGTTTCTTTTTTTTTTATCTATATGTGATATGATTGTAATTTGATTTGAAGTAAAAAGAAAAGGCATTGTATTCTTATCAATTCATAGACATTTGTTATAAGAAAATGAAGAGAATAAAAAGAAAAAGAGATTTTAATCATATATCTGAGTAATAGATGAAGGTTAAATGTTTAAATTGTTTATTTTAGACGCGTGCCATTATTACATTTAACATTGAAATCCTTGTTTGTCGTTGTGCTTTTTTGTCCTTTGTTACTGCATTCATTCACCTTGTGAAACCACTTATATAGTCGAAGTAGAAGAACAGTAGTTTTGTAGATTATACATTTATGATTATATTTTAACAGACACTCAAAACTAAATGTACATGTCATTAATAATAGGATCAATCAAATAATGAAAACTACAATACCAATAAATCCATTTGATCAATTTTTATCTTCTTATGAGGAAGATAATGGTATGTTACCGATTAGAATTTATAAAATATTGATGTTATAGCATAACATTTTATAAATATAATTATTAAATTTTGTATAGAAAAAGTTGCTCAGAACATTTCTTTCTATAATTTACAACAATGTTTTTTATTTTGTTGAAGTTCATAATACATGATGAGATTGTTTTATAATTGAATTTCGGAAAAATTATGAGAGTGAGAATGAATATGTTAAAATTATTTTATTTCTATTTATAGTATCTATCGATTATAATAATGAAATTCGTTTAATTCTTGTTTATATTGGTCTTATTACAGTTATTTTATTTGTTTTTATTTTAATATTTTCATTAATTAATAAATGTATAAAAATATTTCATGATGAAAAAATTACAACAATTAAAAGTATAATTATTTAAGGTTTAGAAAAATTTCTAAACAGTTATTATTTTTAGAAAAACATCAACAATTTAAATGCAAACAATATCAATCTAATCATTGGACATATCGACAAAATAGTACATCTTCAATTTCATCATCATCATTATTAATTAAATATCAACCAAATAAACCTTCACTTGCAGCAACACTTCGAATGCTTCAGCATAAGGAACAACAATTATCACCTATTGTTAATGTATAAATCTATCTCTATTCACTATATCGTCTATTATAGTTATTTCGAAAGATAAAAAACAATTTTCATTGATTTTACTTTTATTCTAAAATAGCATATTCTATAGTTTTGCCAACAGTAACAGATGATGCATTGATTTCAATTTGCAATAAGATCACTAATATTACTATTTTTTAAAATGATAAAAGACAACAAGAACCTTTTTCTTCTCAACCATAGAGAATATATGAAAATCTTTTAAAAAGTTTTACATCAATAAATTTGGTCGTCTTACGTTCGTGTTAATATCTATTCAACTGTGACCAAGCATATACCTTTTTATTAATAAATGCTAAATGTATCTTATACAATGAATCATATAAACATTTCAATTTCTTTTTCAGAACTTGTCCAGGTGTATGAATATAGCCATCGTATACAGGCAAATATGGACTGCATACATAGCATATTTTTTTCGTTAACTTAGTTAATGATTTATGATTATATTTATGTTGTATCATAAACGACATGTTTATGGCTAAAATATCATGGCCATATATTCACTGTGTCTAGGTGTATTTTTGCCATATACATATATTGCATTGTCACAGTATATGATATCGTATATTATCATATTCACACATGTACCTCTCATTTACAAGGGGAGAGGTAACTTCTTCTTTATTAGTCTCTCCATAAATGAAAAAGTTACAATTTATATTTTTAAAATAAGGTGTATCTTTGCAGTTATTATTTAGATTAATCTTAAAAAAATATACTACAAATATTTACAATAACACTTATCATTGTAGCAGTTGTTGACGCTAACTTAAATTTAAAAAAAATATTATTGAATAAGTTTAGTGGAGCTAGATAGATGTTAGCAAAAGCTATTAGTTGTATACTATTACATGTTAGCTAATGAAGACTTTCAAGCGTTTCAGTAATATGATTTAAAACACGGCGCGTACATGATACGTATAGTTAGCAACTGAAGTGTAATACAATGCTACATATACGCTCACTGATTTCAGGTCGAAGATTACTGTAATTTAACTGAATATAGTCGTTTACATGCTATATTGTTCCAACGAAAATCTATCAGTTATTCATTTCTTCGAATAACTTTTTCTTTTGAAATTACTGAAACTGATAAATTGAGTGCAATTTTTTTCAACAAATTTTTTGTTATTAAAGCATACCTACAATTTCCTAATCAATCGATCTTGAAAAACAACCAATTGTTTACATAGATCCCTATTGCACTTGAAAATTTATTTATTTGATTGAATAATAAAACAAACATATAACATTAACAACCACTATGTTGATTGTAGTGACATATAGTTACAAAAAATTTCAACAGAACACTAAGACTATATTAGAATTCAACAGTATATATTAATGAAAAAGTTTAATAAACCCATTTGTTATAGAAATAACAAAGAAAAACGTCTTTTTATCGATCTTTTTTCAATTCTGAAAGGTATTAAAAGTAAAATAGCGCCACCAATCGTATTCATTTTTTCTTTTACAATTAAAAAATAATTTAAAAAACATTCTTGTTAACACACATATTTTCATTGGTGAGTGTAGAAGAACTCTGGCAAATATATATATTGACACTTGTTTTTTTTTTGCTCTATATATTAGAAACAATTTTTCAATGATTCATCGATGTCATATGGTATCTACACAATTATAATATAATTTTTTTTTATTTCTATTTTATTATAATCTCAGATTGACATATTTTTTTTTTTCTTTCAGATAAGAAATGTTCCGAAAACTTGCATGATTTATTTTCAGCTTAACTTAATCAGAGTAAGTATTATGATCTGCTTTTTCTTTTTTTTTTCTTTGATGTCAATAAAAAAGAAAAAAAAAAGACAAGTTTTAAATGACATATGCATGTTTTTATTTTACTTGGCTATAATGAAAAGTAAGTATACTTTTAAATCAAATAGCAAGAAAAAAAAAAACGAAGAAGAATTTTGTTCGACATATTTTTACTATAATTCATAGTTAATATTGCGTATATGTATATAGGGAATCAAAGAAAAACGATAGATTATTAGTCGATGTTGGAAAATAACATTTACATCAATTATGAAAAATATGTCTCATGTGAGAATTATATATAGAATGAATAGCATATTAAACTAGAAAACTGTCAACATCATTTATGTTTGTAGGTGCACATTAATGAGTGACATTTGATCAAATATATTTTCTTTTTTTTATGTAAAAAAGAGAAAAATGATTAATATGCTTTCGGTTTTCTTATTTTTTACCAGAACAATCAACATATGTGACGTCAATACTAGTTCATTTGATATCCGGTATAGAGAATGAAAAAAGTTTTGCACTTGATAGCAAACAGATAGAATTTAATCATAAAAGATATTTATAATCAACACGCATCTTTCTAGAAAAAAGAAAATAATTAATGAAATGAATTCATATTGTTAATGTAGTTCTAAAGTAAAAGTAAACATATATATCCTTGCTTGAGACAGATGCTCGATTTCTTTCTCATTATGTTTTGATAATGTCTGCGACGTATTTATATAATTAGTTTATCTATCCATGAAAGTATTTTCTCTTTTTTTTTGTTTTGCGACGAAAGAAAAAAAAAAGAAAACATAATTCGTACGAATCGATTGATATGTAATTGAGAATACGAGAGAAATTTTAATTAAACAGCTTTGATATATCCCGATTTATAGGTAGCTTATAATTATTATTGTGACAAGGATGTCAGTTATGTGCTTGAATAGATTAGAAGAATAGTATATTAATCATTAATTCCAATGACGAATAAAAGGTTATTGTAATAAAAAACTATAGTCGATAATCTACTCCTTTTTTTTTTGTTATTGGATTAGTCTATAATTCAACTCATATAAACAGTAAGCAATGCATTAAATGTAAGTCAAATGATGCAGACTTTTCTTTTTTTTTTGTTTTTCGTATGAAATAAAAAATTTAATCCTTGATAAGAAATAAAATTTAACTGTACATAAGGGTTTGTTGATGCTCTTAGTGAGTAGATTAATTATCATGACAATTTTTCAAATAATTACATTATGTAAGCTCAACAGATATTAATTGAAAGATTAAATGAAAATATTTGCCCTAGTTCTTTTTTTTCCGCATTTATTGCTTTCTTCGGCAGAGTAATTGCGTTTGTTTTTTTCTCATGATAAAAAAAAAAAGAAGAAGTGAACTCCATAAACTTTATGATTCTCGATCATACACGAAAAACAATCATAAAATATTTTTTTTTGTAATGTTAAAAAAAATATTCTTTTGATATTTATATTATTGACTATGGCCTAAACTATGCGATTTACGTTCTTTATTCTTTGATGTACATTTCTTGTATTATATTTATATGATATTTTAACTGTTTGACCTTGTTTATATTATATTCTTTCTATTCAATTTTTTATTCAAGGATCTTTCTAATAGCTTGTAGGACACCATTACTTATGCTAATCTTAAATGGTTTGATTATTCAGTATTTTTTTTTCCTTAAACTATCTATCATTATCGTCGTATTACATTTTTGTGGCTTTATTTTTCATATTACGCATCTAGTAGCAACCAAAAAAATGGTTTTTTTTTGATAAGAATGGTTGTAATAATGTTAATATTAAACCTAAAAAGATATGAGTATGCTTTAGTTCGTTTTCTTTTAAATATTTGTTATAACCATGATCTGTTTACTTATCTTATAACCTTCATCTGAAGATAAAAGATTTATTTTATATATATTATTAGTTGTTACTTTCTTCAGTTGTGCTATATGATAGAAGTCACAATTACGACAGCTGATTTTTTTCTCTCATGGGATGTCGACCGAGAACAAGAAAAAAGAAGAAGAAGAAAAAAAAACGCAAGAAAAAGAATAACCCTCCACTTGAAAAACAAATGTGGGCGAATGAATAAACAAGCGAGAAAAAAAAAGAAAAAAGAAGAATTTTTCTTTTATACGTACACGCACATCATTATATTCTAACAACGTTCATCACCATCGTTGATTTTCGATATAAACAACGTTGTTTTTCTTTTGTTGTTAGAAGAAATCTATGTAGATTTCTTATCAAGAATCTGACAAATTTTTAACTTCTTATCATCACCTACCTTTCATCTCCTTTTTTTTTTACCATTGTCATGATTATGGACGTCTATATATTTCTTTTTCTTTTTATTACAGAATGCCAGAAACATCGGCAGTTATTCTAATAAAAAAAAATTACAAAACACCATAGACTTATTATTTATAGCTCGAATTATAATAATACTTATTATAATACAACAATAAAGAAAAAATATAAAACGTGATATATTATTATTATTATTATTATTACTATTTTCTTGTTAATCAACGACTTATTTATTGTATATAAGTTTTTATTAAACTATGAGAAAACTCTTCAGTCAAAAAACCAAACATAAAAATTTAACAGGATCATCTATGATTATGCCATTATTACCATTGAATAAAGATGATGAAAAACAAATAATCAAAGAAAAACCAAATTCAGCACCACCTTATACACAAATAATAACAACAACACCTGAAAATGAAATAATAACAACTCCAGATAATTCAATATTACCGACAATATCAATTGATAATTCAATAGAAGAAGATGATCATATAGAAAAATCGAAAAAGTTATTTGTTGTTGTTTCAGGTAAATATTGTTTTAATTAAAAAAAAAATCGAACAATATTTTGACCTTTCAATGAAAAAGAACATATATATATATATATATAGATGAAATACAAAAAAATATTTTGATTATTTTTTATTAGATGTCGATTCAACATGTAATCCATCAATATCAACTGAAACACCTGATTCTCATTTATTAAGTGTTGATGATTGTGAAATAAATGAATCAATAACAACATTATCATTACGTCAACGTTCATCAACTTGTATTGGTCAAAATTTTATTCGTAATCGAGATCAAAATTCAAAAAAAATATATGAAGAACGTCGTCGTCGTCGTAGTTGGATTACATTTCAAACAAATAATTGTCAGACATTAGATATTGTTTTACAAAATCAACAAACAATAAATCTTTCACGTTTACGTCGTTTTCGATTAGGTCAATCAGAACCAAATTTAACTTCTTTACAAATGAATTCATCATATCAAATATCTCGATCAGTTAAAACATCACCACGAACATCATCAGTAACAACAACAACAACAGCAAATACTTTACAATTTTTATCACGTCGTTCAAGTACACGTCGTCCAAATTTATCCGGTTTAAATTTAATTAATTTAAAATATGCATTAAGAAAACAATTATCTCCTCAACAACAAATTTTATGTCCAACAACAAATGAACAAATTCAAGATTTTAATGTACTTGATGATAATATTAATCGTCGATGGTCATTAACATCAGCACCATCATCAAGTGGTTATGGTACAACATCACCATCAAGTTCTCAATATTCATCATTTGAACGTCTTCAACATCAACAACATATATGTACATGTAAACAACAATCAGATATTAATTCACATGATGATTTACAACGTTTAGAATCCAGTTCAATATCAATGTCATTACTTGATGCAAATGTATCATCATCATCTAATAAAATGTTAATTATGCCTGATCAAGATATAAGTACAATGGCATATATTTATAAAGAACGTTATCCAAAAGCAAAAGTTCAAATGGAAGAACGTTTACAAAATTTTATTGATACATATAAATTAATTGATAAATTTGATTATTCTTCAGATGGTTCAGCGAGATTTATACATAATCAAATTGTTGAATTAGCTAAAGATTGTTTTGAAAAATCTCATAATGATTTAATAACAACAGTATATTTTACTGAAATGACAGATAATCTTGAAAGATTATTAATAAATTCAAAAGAAAAATGTCCACATGAAGTTGAAAATTTACAACTTGTTATTCAAAAACTTTTATTAATAATAGCAAGATCAGCACGTCTTCTTGAATGTTTACATTTTGATCCTGAACATTTTTTACGTACATTAGAAGAAATTGAATGTCAAGCAAAAACAATTACAAATCTTAAACAAGATATACCAAAATATATTTGTTCAAAACTTAATCTTGAACGAAATCCACTTGATGTTATTGATGTATTACAAGTAAATAAAAAATTTCTTTTCCTCATATTTACATGTTATTTAAAAGATAAAACGTACTTAAAGTTTATAATTTTGTACATACCATAAATTCTTTTTTTTTTTTTTGTCCTTACTTATGTCATTAATTATAGAAAAATAAGGCTGACAGATTAATGTAAAAGAAAAGAAGGATAAGATTATGTCAAATTTTTTTTCGAAAATATTTTAATAAGATAATAATTTTATTTAGGCTAATGAACCAAATATAACTGAAGAAAATGATTCAACAAATATTATTGTATCGGAAAATGAAAATGAATCCTTAACAGATTTAAATTATTTAACAATAACACCAAATACAACATTTCCTATTCTTGAACGTTCATCATCAATAAAAGGACCATGTGAAGAAGATTTTGAAATTCTTAAATTAGTTTCAAATGGTGCCTATGGTGCTGTTCATTTAGTAAAACATCGTCAAACATTAGAACGTTATGCAATGAAAAAAATTTCTAAAACACATTTAATTTTACGTAATCAAATTGAACAAGTTTTTGTTGAACGTGATATAATGACATTTACAGATAATCCATTTGTTGTTGCACTTATATGTACATTTGAAACGAAAAATCATTTATGTCTTGTTATGGAATATGTTGAAGGTGGAGATGTTGCAACATTATTAAAAAATATTGGTGGACCATTAAATATTGATATAGCACGAATGTATTTTGCTGAAACAACATTAGCTGTTGAATATCTTCATTCATATGGTATTATTCATCGCGATCTTAAACCCGATAATCTTTTAATAACAGCTGTTGGTCATATTAAATTAACTGATTTTGGTTTATCAAAAATTGGTTTAATGTCATTAACAACAAATTTATATGAAAAACTTATTGATAAAGAAACAAAAATATTTAATGATAAACAGATATGTGGTACACCATCTTATATAGCACCTGAAGTTATATTACGACAAGGTTATGGTAAACCTGTTGATTGGTGGAGTATGGGAATAATATTATATGAATTTTTAATTGGTATACCACCATTTACAGGTAATACACCAGATGAATTATTTGCAAATGTTATTAATGGACAAATTGATTGGGAACAATTTACATCTGATGATGATGATAATAATAATAATTCATCTGAAGATATGATTTGTCCTGATGCTAAAAATTTAATTGAACAATTACTTGAACATGATCCATCAAAACGTTTAGGTTCATTAGGTGGTTCATTTGAAATTCGTACACATCCATTTTTATCTTGCATTAATTGGAATACATTATTACGTGAAAAAGCTGATTTTGTACCTGTATTAGAATCACCTGATGATACATCTTATTTTGATACAAGACAAGATCGTTATAAACATTCAAATTCAGATGATGATGATGATGATAATGATAATTTATTATCATCAGCAACAACAAATAATGATTCAGGATCATTATTTGCATCATTTTCATCTGTATCATTAAAATATGTTTCAGAATTATCTGGAAATCATAAACGAAATCAATTAAATAAACAAGATAATGATTCATTATCATCAAGAGATGTATCAAGAGCTAATTCATGTACAGATTCATTTAGTTCAAATAATATTATTCATATTGATTCACCAAATGATTTTCAACCACTTCTTATGAGTCAATCAATGACAAATGAAAAAGGTAATAATTATTTTAGATTTTTTTGTGTTGTTTTTTTTTTGAAATGTTTATATTTCCTTAAGCTTTCTCCTTCCTTCTCACAATTGATCTCAAAGCTAAGTGCGTTGAAATTGCATGAAATTTTTAGTCCTCTACTATATAGTTTGAGAGTGATACGCAATAGACAGAGATACAAAAAAATAGATCGTTTTATCTATAAGAACTCTTTATGTATCTTCATTATATATATATTTCTTTTGTTCAAAAGAATATGTCAGGATGCAGAGTCAATGAGAGTTTCTTTTTTTAAAACACTTATCTATAAAGTGAAGAAAAGAATTGACAAGTTTAATCACTCGAAAACCTCTTTAAAAAGAAAAGGCTTTCTATTTATAAAAGCACTTTTCAATATAATAATAACAATACTTTATTCAAAAAACAGAGCCTTAGAGGTACTGCAATTTTTGACGCCCTTTCAAACAAAAACAATATTGAATATACAGAATGAATGTACATAGAAAAATTTAAATTGTATGTTTGACAAATAAACAAAAAAAGATTTTCCGTTTCTTTCTGAAAAAAATTAATAGTCAAATTTTTATATATGATATAATTTTAGTTGAATCACCTACAATTCAACCAATATTTGGTTCGGATACATTTGAACCAATACTTGTTTCATCTGATGAATCAGAATCTTCATCAAAAAAATTAAATTCATCATCATCTTCTCTTTCATCATCACAAAAGAATATCGATAATAATGAAAAGAAAAATCTTGTATCATCTACAAAACATTATAAACAACGAAAAACTTCTTTGAAAATACTTGAAAAACAAAATTCAGTTGATAGTGGTGATGATAATCAACAAGAAAAAAATAAATATCGTCATCATAAAAAATCTCATATACCACGTGTATTATCACCAATTAAATCAAAACAAACAAATTTAACTACACCTATTGTATCAGTATCAAATGAAAATTCATCGTCATCTTATAAATCAGTAAAATATCAAAACCAACAACAACAACAATCATATAATTTTCCACGTTCACTTTCAAAATCCTTTTCATCATCATCATCATGTTCATCTCCACCACCAATTTGGTTTAATAATCAGGTTTAACAGATATAAATTAAATAATTAAAATTTTATTTTCTTTTCTTTTTTAGGATGATCGTTCTCATCGTCAAATTCATCGTCATAATATGGCTATTTCTCCACTTGAACGTGATACAACTCTTAAAACTGAACAACAAAATTCACATTCATTATCAAGAATGTCACCAATTAATTCAATGACACATAATCTTCGACCACCAATTATTATTCATCGTGGTCCACGTACATTTGGTTTTACATTACGTGCTGTTAAAGTCTTTCATGGAAATACAGATTATTATACAACACAACATGTTGTTGTTGCTGTTCAAGGTCCAGCTGAAGAAGCTGGTTTAAGACCAAATGATATTATAACACATGTTAATGAATGTCCAGTAACTGGTTTATATCATTCTGAAGTTGTTAAATTAATACTTAGTGGATCACAAAAATTATCTATACGTGCTATACCATCATCAGAAACTCAAATACGTACTGGTGGAAGACGTCGTTCACCATCAAAACAAAAAAATCGTTATCAACAACAACCAGAAAAAAAACTTTCGATTCATAATGATCATCATCATCATCAACAACAACAGATAACATCTTGTCAAAAACATCGAATGAATTCATTAGGAAATAATATTGTTAATACCAGTGGAAATACTTCAAATAAAAAATATCAACATAATACTTCTTTATTTCGACGTTTAAGTGAAAGAAAAGTAGCCCGTGATATTGAAGCAGCAGCTGCTGCTGGAGTTTCATTAACTATTTCACCAACATGTACAAATACGAATAATAATAATACTAACACTAATACTACATCATCATCAACAACAACAAATAAAGATGTTCTTTCAGCTTCTTTACCATTACTTTCATTTACTCGATTATCAAATGATAATAATAATGAACGATCTATATCATTAGAACATCAACTTGATCCTTCAGAATGGCCTCCACTCAAATCATCTATCAATGAATCAGATTCATCACAATCAGCAGTATTACCATCTATTGTTAAGCAAAAATCTCAAGTCAGTATACAAATTATATTCAAAATATGAAAAAAAGTTACTAAAATATTTTTTTTTCTTTAAAGACTTCAATTTCACCTTTGGCTACATGTGCATCTACAATTGATGAATCAGTTCATCAATCTTTTTCCAAAAGTCAGAATAGTACAAGTAGTAACCAAGTTCAATTTCTGGTAAACAATAATACTAACGAACAAAATGATCAGTTCTAATATATTCATATATCTTGCTTTAAAAACAATTTGATTATGCTTATCTAATTATCTGTGCATATTTTTAATTAATCTTTTATTAACTAATACTAACTTGATTAATTATTAATTCTAACAAATGGTGATTAAATATTTATTTTTAAAAACAAAAAATAAAATAAAAATAACAATGATTTAAAAATGATTTTTTTTAGTCTCAACATAATCCTAAGAATCAAAATTATTTCTATACACCAATGATCTCAACACATAAGAAAAAACTTGTACGTCAAAATGCCATTAATATTCCTCCACCACCCTTACCATTACAATCTCAAATTACATATGAAAATAATCTCAATTGCAATAAGCAATCATATTATCATCATCATCCATTAACACGTTCATTATCTACTGAATCATCAACGAGTTCAATATCGACATTAAAAAATATCGATAATAGTTCTTCAAATCCGGTTACAATTTCTACAAAAAAATTCTGTCGACGAAGATAGGTATTTTTTTTTCTTCAAATGTTTACTATATATTTGTTAAAATTAATGTTGTATATAAATGTGTCTAATAGCTTGTTTTTTTTTTGTCTTTCAAATAATTTGTCTTTATTTTTTTCTTTAAAAAACAAAAAATATAATCAGCTGAATAAGTGTGCTGCTTTTATTGTTGTCCTTAGGACTTGTATTGTTTTTTTCTTTTGAATGATGATGTTGATGATGATGATTATATTTGTTTGTTTGTTTGTTTTTGAGACAAAATGTATTGTTCAAATTTAATAATGAATATTACAAAAATGTATTCTCATTGAAATGATATAGTTTTTCTTTTTTTATATGAAGATACAAGTTGAAAGCTTTGGATGATAGTATGATTGCTGTCATCTGACTATATCTTATTGTCTCAATATATACGATAGAATCATTTAATGACTTTGAATTGAACTATATTCATTGCACTGTTTGATATCTTTGAATATTTTGACTGGTAAGCAACTTTCAGAAAGCCATACATCTACGCATGAACTATCTAATGAAACCAATGCGTGAGACATAATAAATAGTTCACTTTTGTATTTCAATTTTTTACTACTCAATACGTTGTAGTAAAAAAACTAAATATGCCACAAGATTCAACATAAAGAGCTCTATAATTTATCTTTTCCAGGAATTTGTAATCACTCTCTATTTATTTCATGATATTCATCTCATTTCTGTATTCATTCATCGCTCCAACCTATAAGTAGACCGATTATAATTCAGATAAAGCATGTGATAGACAACTATTATTCAGTCGTCAATACTGCTTCTATCCTAATCTATGACTATTATTACATAACGTCAATTATGAGATCCTCGAGAAGTCAGGTCAACGTTTACTTGATGGTTTTGTTTATCGACATGCTAAAATAACTAAAACCATCTGGCGTTGTGATCAAAATAATTGTGCAGGTCTATGCGAACTTGATAATGAGTGAGAAATTGCAGACGTGACAAGTAAAACTAAGAAAACATGCAAAATATGAACGTTTGAATGAACAATTATAAAAATTACTTTCTTCTTTTCATTTGATTACAAGAGACGTGTATTTTAAAATAGCAAGAGCACAGTTCAATTTTTCATATGATTGTGATTGTGTTCAAAATAAATTTATTTTCTTGTATTTTCTAACTCCTCTTTATGCTGAGAGTTCAATTGTCGAGTCACCCATAGAAGTTTGCTTTTTCTGAAAATGAAAATAAAGTACATAATTAAAATCAACTGTCTTTGGTAAATTATGAAACTTTTTACTGTACATCATTTAATGTATTCTGTTTATTTTAAATAAAACATATCAAGTAGTGAATAAAATAAAAATGCGTTTATCATATATGGAAAAAAAATCTTTTTCTTAGCATGGAATTCTCATCACTCAGAATTTTAATTAGTTTTAAAACCCAACAATACAACTGTAAAATTAATTGTAGAACTGTTCATATTGCATTTTAGGACATGATTTATTTTTTTTTAATACAACGCATTTCAGCAGTAAAAAAAAATTGGATCATTTATTGTACCCTAGTTTCTTATTACCAATCGACATTTGTCGATGTATATCAAATTACTATACTCCACATTGAAAATAATTCAAATTAGATTGCTTTTACGAAATAGTTTATTATTGTTTGTATGATTCTATTCGACATATCAATTGTTTTGAATTCAATTATATTCTGATCTATATTTATCAAAGATATAAATATATGCAAAAACAAAGTTGACTGTTTTGAAGGCAAAGTAAAGGGGTATACTATCACTGAATTGTATCTATTGTAAATGTTACTATAGATTGAAATGTCAAATTTTAACACAAAAAGATTCCATCTTTTATTAAGTGATATTTTGTGGTATAGAATCCATCAAAATACTTCAATAAATCAATAATCATTTGTTTTTACTTAACAAGATTGTTTTTTCATAGATGACTTTTCAAACTAAAAAGTTATATGATATCACCTGTAATCTCTATCTGTTTACATCTTTGACTATCATCAAAAAATTCTTATTTCTTCTTATTGTATAAAAAGATTCATTTGTAAAAATATGATAAGTATCTATTGACTTATTCTTTAAGTAGTCGTGATTGACTGAGTACTTATGTAGTTGTTGTTCAATGAGCAAGAATTTTGTTCTAATCAAGTCAGATTTAATAAACGAAAAAGCAAAGAATATGCAAAATAGATCATTCTAATTGTTTTATTTTCTCTTACTATCTATACACACTGTCATTAGATTGATAATGAAATAAAATAATATTCATAGTATATATCACTAAATATTCGAGCATGTTCTGTATATAATTCATTTTTCTATTATATTTAGAATCAATTATGTATCGATATTATGACTGCAACAGCATATACTCGTTCGTCAGCTTAGAAAAATCAATTTTACAAGCAAATTTTATGTAAGCAATTTAAAGATTATGATCATTTATTTCCGAATGTATGAAATCGGCTTAAAAGTCTCAATTTTATATGATTATTTATTTCATTTTATTTAAAGAATCAATACCATATTTCTGTAAATTAAACTGACATTGTATTATTAATGTTGTATGTCCATACTAGTAAAATATGTAATGTTAACATATGTCTCATCTAAATAACACGGTTTACAAATTATTCGAAAATCATATTATTTGTATACACTGATATTTATAAAAAAATAAATCTGATGATTTATTTCATCAAAAATTGTGAAATAGTTGAAGATATTGGCTTTAGTTATTAATAAAAAATTTTTTTAAATTTAATAAGAAAGATAAAATTATGTGCATATGAATTATTTTCTTCATATGATTATATTAAAATTTCTATAAATTCTTTTCTCGATAGAAATTAAATTAACAATAAACTGATCAATCATAGTTTGTTTTTTTTTTGATAAAATAATCTATTGATTTAATTCTACATCAATTAGAAGAATGAATTATTCTATGTTAAAGTTAGTTTAAATAATAAGATAAAATATGTATTGAATTGAACATATGAAAGTAACCTTTTCCTGAGATTATGAAGTATATAGTGTTAGACAAGCTGTTCAGTGATAATTATCAAGATTAAACATATGTTGATTTATTTTAACTAAAAATTGATTGGTTAATATAAAAAGAACATTAAATAATTATTATAATAAGATTTCAATTTAACCTTTTTTTTTGTTAAGATTAAAACCAGATGTTATTTTATTTATATTATTATATAATCAAAGCCAAAGACTATATTCTAGAAGAAATAATTAGATAATGAATCTGATAAAAAAAAGAAAGAAATCTTCATTTCTTTTTTTAGATTTAATTTTGAATGGATGCTTATAATAAAATTGTTCTATTCTTTTTTTCTCTTTCGGTTATAAAATAAAACATGAGTTCTTTTTTTTTTCTTTTTCTTGTAACCACAATGACGACACATGCGTTGTGTTCTGCTGCCAATGTATGAATGTTCTTTCGCCCAATGATAATGATGTCATGGACCTCGTGAGCATGCATTCACATGATGTGTGTGCGCACAACAACGACGATCACATGCCTACTCCGTCATCGTTCGTTCTTTCTCGTGCTCTCTTTCCCTCTCCCTCTCTTTTCTTTCTTCGTCACCAACAGCAGCAGTTGTCAAAATGTATATACGGAGTAGAAAACAAGATCCAGCATCATTTTTTCCTTTTTTCTTCTATGTCGACCGTCGTCGATTATTCGAGAGAGAGAGAAAATGTGTGCGTGTGTGCATGGTCGTCATCATTACTATTTCTTTATATAACATAGTGTCTTCTCGAGAATAAATCATTTCTTGTCCGCCCTCGTTCAAGGTTTATTTTTTCTACCGTAGAAATTTGAGCTTTTGCTTTAAAAATTGCCCTTGACGTTTATTAGAAAAAGAAACTATACATTTATATTTTAATTCTTTTTTTTTTGTTTAGATTTTTCTTTTTTCTATTTCTTTTTTTTACTTAACCGTCTTTGAATATTTATATTTATGGCTGCTAAAAATCTTATTTTCAAATCATCACCGAAACAAATGAGTGATTCATGGATTGTTATTGATGATCAAGATGAATCGGACTTTGTCCTTATTGAAAATGAATATGATAAACAACATCAACAACAAAAATTCTCTCCAAAATCTTCACCACAATCAAAACGACCATTAGGACAAAATAATAAATCATCAAATATTTCTCAAACATTATCAGGGGTTACAAATAATAAACAACATAATAAAAAACGCAAATGGAAGGTGCTTTATTCATTACCATCAACAGGAATTCAAGGAAATGTTAATGCAGCAAATCTTGATTCATATGTTATGGATCAACATGCACAATTATTTGATAAAAGTGATTTGTTTAATTCTCAACAACGTATTATTAGAGTCAAGTGATCTCAATTTATCTGTTTTTTTTTTGTCTCATTAATGCCAGAGCTAGATTAGATTTCTTTCTCAAACCCGATTTCATTTTCTAATCTAGTATTGTACACTAATATAATATTATTTTTTGGAGTTTTCGGTTTTTTTCCTTCTCATTTGCTATATTTGTATATTTCTTTTTTTCTCGTTTACTCTTATTATTTCTGTTTTTTCGTTTTTCTTTTCCTTTTGTCTCCTTTTTTTGCGACATTCAACAATACAGATATATGAGTAAGAGAAAGTATCGAGCAAAAACTTTCCTTCCTGTTTCTTTTGTATTATTATTTATGTTTTTCATTCAATCTATTCGAGAGATAAGATTGTATATCTATGTACGTTTGTTTATTTAAACTTTTTTCTATATATATATATATATATATGTATTTCTTATACATTTTGTTGTCATCGTCTATAGTATTTATGTATATAACAGAAAAAAAAACGATGAATGGTGTAACGGAATCAGAAGAAGCTTGGACAAAAAATATTTAAATAAAAATAAAACGATTTAGGACAAGTCAAAAAAAAAATATTTTGTATAAAATTGTTAAAATTTTAATATATCTTTTTATTTTTGTTGCATTCGAACGAAAAGAAAAATCTTTGTCAATATTATGAAAATAAAAAAATTGCGTCGAATAATAAAGCCTTACGTAGTACGAATATGCAAATAATTTTCTATTATTAAAAGTATATATTTATTTTAGTAATCAATATTATCATTTTTTTTGCGACTTATATTTCTTTTCTAATTGACCTTTTATTTTTTGCCAGAAACCTTATATTCAACACGGATAATATGATTTATATTTACAATAATTTTTAGTAAATACAATATATCTATGATATTCTTTTAATTGTAATAAGAATGTAATAAATGATAGAAAAAATTTTCTCACGAGATATTACTTATATAAATATGCATCCATTATCTTTATTATTTATGTCATTTGTGGGAGTGTATGTAGGCGAGAATTATTAGTACCAGTTTGTGTTATTATAGATAAGTGCTTCTGATTTTTGACTCTTGATGAAGTTATTAAAATATGTATACCGTGGCCTGATGGTCTAGTGGTATGATTCTCGCTTTGGGTGCGAGAGGTTCCGGGTTCGATCCCCGGTCAGGCCCTGTTCTCTTTTTTTTGTTTTTGTCGTCAAATTGTATGAAAAATATGTGTACAATAAAAATGTCTGTATAAATGTGGTTTGTCACTTGTAATTGGATAAATATTAACAAATTTTTTTTATTAGAAAAAAAACTTTAATTTAAGTAAAAGTATATAGAAGGATATAATGAATGCATACAATCACTTACAATTATAATTATTAAATTCATCTGTTTTTTTTCAATTATTCATTGAATAAATAATATAAGTTATTATGCATAGAGAAAACTTTTTTTTGAAATAAATTCTGTTATTTATATTATGAATTTATGTTTTATAATATTTTTTATTATATTCTGTAGAATAGAATCATAATTGAAAATAGATATTTACTCGAAATTAATTACACTATCGAAATGATTTAAAATTAAAATCTACTTTGATCCGTAATATAAATCAGTATGAGATCAATTTTAAATAACTACTCTCCGATAAAAAAAAAAGAAATCAATGGTAATATTAGATATTTTTTCTAAAAATAAAATTGCTTTTTAAATTATTTTTCTTTTCATTTTTTTATATATTTATGCTAATAAAAATTTTTTCTTTAAAATTAATAATTAAACCGAATAACGTTGCATAAGATGCTGTATTATTAACAATCTCAACTAGATGAAATCATTCTTTTTTTGAATCACAATAACCAGGAAAAACATATATCGAATTGAAATTATATTTCACCTTCCTAAAGTTATTTATTAAATAAAAGAAAGTAAAATAGGTCATTGAAAAATGTCAAGTGTAAATTCTCATATATTAATCGATCATAACGTAAAAATATGTTATCGACCTTGAACATTATCTTGGATATCTGAGACACGTTTAATTAATAATAGTTCAAGTGAATCGATGTCAAACTTATCAGACATGACTGACAGTCTAGTTATAACACTATATATCTAAAATTACTATACTTATTTTCTATGTTAATATTCGTATTAATTAATACTATAGATTAGAAATTTATGGTTCAGTTCCAAACACATGAAAAATAAGATGTTCAATCTAAAGATAGTAATTAGCTATCCGGATACAGTTTTTTTTAAAGGATGAATGACTTACACAATCTATTTAACAAAAATATGATACTATTTATATTTTGATGAATGTATAGAATAACATGTGCAAGACTAATATTGTAATTTAGTATGAAAATATCTCATGAAACTAGTTTAATACTTTCATTAATAATATATTAATGGAGAACATGAAATGAATAGACATCTTTTGTATTTATTCTTTCTAATGTTCTAAAACATTTTATTTAAAAATGTTTTACATTATAGAATAGAGCAAAGTGCCTTTAAACGTTTTGACAGTCAACAAATAATTGCATGAATGTACTTAAATTATTTTAATTCTATTAGCTAAAAACAATTGTTCGGTAAATAATTAATATATTATTTTTCAAAAATTTTTCTTTATGTTTTATTCTACCATATAGAATTTGTCGTGCTCTTTCTACTTGTGTAGACACATAAATTTTTATGATTTAACATTTCTACAAATGAAAAATAAGTCGATAGATATATAGATTACTATTCAATGTTTTATTTGATTTAAGATAATATATTATTAACTTGAAATAATATTAATTATATCAAATCATTTTACTTATGTCAATTTTAATTAAAAGTTCATCATCATATTCATATTCTTTTTCAATTTCAATCAAGTTGAAATAATAAAAAGAATAAAGTTGTAAGATAATAATTAAGAAATCAAATTAAATACTAAATAAATTAAGTTTATCATTAGAACTATTTTTTTAAAAACTTTCTTAACCTTTGAAATACAATTCATTATATTAAAAAAAGAATGAACGTGACAAAACTAATGATGATGCCAATCACAAGCATAGAAATACCACTATTTCCTAATTATAAAAGGTATATAAATCATTGTATGGTAAATATATGATGAATCTTGTTCAAATTGAAGATCGTCTATTCTATGTAAAAAATGAGTTGCTTCTATTATAAGAACAAAGCATAAAAATCCTGAATTAAAACTAAAAAATTCAAATTGTAGTTGAATAAACAAAGAGCATATTGTAAGGTCATTGTGTCCATATTTTCTATCATAAAATTACTGTATATTGATCTTTTTCTGAATATAATTTCGACTCTAAGAAAACCAATTATGTGAATCAATAGAGATGATTGAGTTGTATTTGAATTACGAATAGGAACTTGAAAAAAAATTCCTGGTTGAATTATATATGCGATTATTCGAATTTTAATTGTTAAATCTAACTCGATCTAATGGCTTCATACCGTAGTTTATATTTCAGATTAAGTAGGGTTTTACATCAGATTGATCTGGTAAGGTTTATTTAAGGTATATTAAATAATTAATAACATTTGAATGAGCACGGCGTCGGGCATTATCGTCAAAAGTAACTTGATATTTTTTGTACTGATGGCATGCTTTGTTATTATATATTCTATAGACAATAAATTCTAGGTATTATTAATATGATAGTCGTGATCTATCATCTAGTTTTTATCAACATTATTTGTAAGTATAGAATCATTTAATCTATAGAATACAGATAAGAAAAGTTTTGATTGTAACCTATTTTTGCGAGTAATAACCGTTGATGATTCACTACTATTAATCTAGTTTGCGTTGGTTAAATTTGCACTTAACTTGTTTACGAGAAAAACTTTATCTCATTATCTATAATAATAAAAATTAATCATCTCGAATCATCATGAAATTTGGGCAAATTACCTACATTACAAATATTAGATAGAACGAGACGTTAATCTTAATAATATTGTAAGTTCCTAATGAATTATTTTAGCATCTATTCATACAATACTCTATGTTTTAATTCATTATTGATTTTTCGAAACTTTGTGTTAATTACAATTAGATTTCATTTGAAACTAAATTTCAAATTCAATTCGTATCCAAGCAGACAAAAATTTTTGAAAAGTTTTATTCGTTTACATATAGATAAAACACTCTAATATTTATTCATACAACAAACATTTTCATAGTAACGAAATTTAAAAAACATAAACAGAAATTTTGATCAAGACTATTCAATTTAAAAAAAAACATACAATTGGTAGAATAAATAATAATCATATTCATATTTATTTTTCTTTGATTATATAATTTAAAAATAATGTTTAGATATTATTTTTATTTTATTTCATCATTTGTTTTGTTGATAAAATCATTTTTAATTCAATTTTATTTTATTGGTTATAAACAAAGGACCAATAGGAAAAAGTTAAATTCTTATTGGCTTACAACTAGAATCAATGATGACAAGTCAGGTGGTATTAATAAACAATTTATTCTGATTCATTCTCAATGACTAGATATAAATATATTATCTTATATTCTATATTAAATCATTTATTTAATTTATCTCTTTTAGATGACATAGTTAAAAACACTCATGTCAATAGTATCAGAAAAATTTCACTTTGTTTTTAGTCATGAACTTGATGATCGTATTCAAATAAAAATGTAATAAAAAAAGATTATTTTATATATTAATATATATATTTTTTTTTCTTATTAAATTAGAGGTTCAATTGATGGTGAACGATCACAAGAATCTATAAATAATTTATTCTTTTCAAATAATTCATCATTTATTCGTAATATAAATGATATAAAACGTAATGAACCATATGTTATATGTCAAGTTTTTTCTGATGGACAATCACTTTGTATGCCTGTTCAAACATCATTTAAATCATTTACTGATAAATGGAAGTAAGAAAAAATTTTTTATAAATATTCTTTAAATTTTTATTTATTTTTTTGTATATAGCTGGAATGAATGGTTAACATTACCATTAAGATATTGTGATTTACCTCGACATGCTATTTTAACATTGTCAATTCATGAAATAGTATCACCAACTAATATTCGAGTTATTGCCAGTACAACTATATCATTATTTGATTCTGATGGGTAAAAAAAAAAAGATTAATTGATATTAACAAATTCTTGTTTTTTTTTATTATTTAGAACATTTCGACGGGGTATATATGATTTAAAACTTTGGCCAAATATTCCTCCAGATGTTAAATTTAATTCTTCAACACCGGGAAAAATTGATTTTAATTCTGATCATGAACGAATTCTTAATAATCATACAAATAAAAATTTAATAACAGCTAAACCACCAGTTATTGCATGGAATGATGAAAGTGAATATCCAATGCTTGATGAATTAAATCGAATAGCAAAAGTTAGAGAAAAAAAAAGAATTGTTTTTTTTTTATTTAACTTTTAAATTTTGTTTAGTTAATTAAAACTCATTGTGATGGTCATACAATTAATCAAGAATGGCTTGATCAATTAACATTAGCTAAAGCACGTTCATGTTTAGATAAAGAACAATCAAATTCAAAATCAATGCTTTTATTAATTGAATTTGCTCGAACAATGATTGAAGATAATGAATGTAGTGTACTCTATTTTGAACCGGTTCGAATCAATTTTTTACTTTATCAACTATAATAATGAGAATGTCAAATTTTAATCTATCTGACGTATAGTATTTCATTATATAAATATCAAAATTATTCAGTATTCTAAAAATATTTGAAACATTTATTTCCCATATAATTCAGTACAGATATGACTATAGAATGTTCTATTTAAATGATAATAATAAATTCCTATTGACTTGTATCAATTTTATTTTTTTTTATTTAGAATTGTGAAGATATAATAAATTATTCAATTGGCTATACAGATTTTGTTGTAGCTGATCCTGAACTTGATCTTGTATGTTTTAATTATTAAAATTAAAAATAATAAGAATTTTATTTATTTAATAGGAAAATATTGTTGAAAGTAAATATTTAAAATTAGCACGTAGTGGTCGAAAAGCAATGGATAAAGATTTAAAACCAACAGATGAACAACGAAATAAATTAATGCAAATATTATCATATCCTCCGGGACAATATCTTTCAATTGAAGAACAAGATTTAGTATGGAAATATCGATTTTTTTTATCACAATTTGAAAAAGCACTTGCAAAATTTCTTCAATGTGTTCATTGGGATAAAGAAGAAGAAGTTAAACAAGCACTTGATTTATTACAACAATGGGCTACAATGGATACTGATGATGCACTTGAATTACTTGGTCCAACATATCATCATCCAAAAGTTCGTTCATATGCTGTTTCAAGATTAAGACAAGCATCTGATGAAGTACAAAATTTTATTAATAATAAAAATAAAAAATATTTTTGATTTTTTTAATATTCTAGGATCTACTTTTATATCTTTTACAATTAGTACAAGCTCTTAGATATGAACCGTATGATTTAATAAATGCTTATCTTGTTGATACAGGAGGTGAAGAACAGAACAGGTTAGAGATTCTTTTCTTTTTTTTAAATATTTTATTATAAAAATAAAAATTTGTTATTTAATTAGTTTAAATAGCAGTAGTGAAAATTATGCAAATGTTGTTGTACCATCTGATTCTATATCTACAGATTCAATAAAATCTTCTATACCTGAAGTAATTCTATTGAAATTATAAAAATAAACTAATATTTATTATTTTTGAATAGATTGATTTATCAACATTTTTAATTCAACGAGCATGTGAAAAACCAATAATTGCAAATTATTTATTCTGGTTTGTAAAAATAAAATAATTTATTTTTATAAATAAATAAATTAATTTAGGTATGCAAATGTTGAATGTGAAAATAATACTTCATCAAAAGACAAAGCTATAAGTGAAATGTATCAAGGATTTGTTGAACGACTTAGTATAACACTTAAAACGGTAGAATAAAAATTTATTTTTAGAAATAATTCTTTTTTTGGTTTTTAATATAGAAAAATGAACAAACTCAACAAGTTCGTTTATCATTACAAGCACAAAAAAGATTTGTTGATAAACTTGTTGAATTAACAAATATTATTAAACGAGTACAAGGTTCAGCTAAAGTCAAAGTTAGTTTAATAATTTATTTGATAAATTTTTTTAATTAGTAATAAAAAAAAATTATTTTATTTTTTACAGGAAGATAAATTACGTAGTTTATTATTAGCTGGTGATGAATCACCAGTTAAATTTAATTTTCTTAATTTTGATCCAATTCCACTTCCACTTGATCCTGAAATAAAAATTCGACGAATTATACCAGAAAAAGTTCGAATATTTAAAGTAAATATTTTTATTAAAAATCCTATAGATTTTAATTATTTATTTTATTTTTTAGAGTGCAAAATTACCATTTCTATTTGTTTGTGAAACAACACAAAATGAAGAATATTCATTTCTATTTAAATATGGTGATGATCTTCGACAAGATCAACTTATTTTACAAATGATTACTTTAATGGATCGAGTAAGAATATAATAATTCAATAGTTTTACATGTAGTCTATAATGATATGCATATATTTTATTTTATTAATCTTAAATCGATCCGTAAAATTTTATCGGAATATATGTATATGATTATTTTCGTCTATTATAATCATTATACATAATAGATTCTTGATGACTTTTGTGTAAGTGCATACTTTATGTATAATGAGAACGACTTCTTGTATGAAGAGATTAAGTAAAATAAATTATTCTATTCAATGAGCATCTCTTCTCTTGAGTTCAGCACAAAATTCCACTTAATCAGTCTAGTTTTATCGTATATATTAAGAATGGTTCCGAAGTTCTGATTTCTTTTGTTTTTATAGCGAAAAATTACAGTAAGATACACTCTTAACAATGTTCGTAATTTAACCTCAATAATTTATTTAGTAGGAAAATTTTAAGTCTAGAAATATATCTGTTAAATTTAGTAATATAAAGTACTTTAAAATTATTTCATAAGTATAGTTCTCTCTATAAGAAGCATTAGATTAAATAAATTTTTTTTTAATGAAAAACTCGCGCGCACTTTTTATGTACTATTTATTTTGTTCTAAAAAGTCAAGCTATAGTGACATAAATTTAACTGTTTTGTATAATTTTGTTTAATTCAATTTTCTTAACGAATCATAGAGCTTGTCTGAAACTCATACATGTTTCTTTTTAGTATAATTAGAATGGGAATAACTATGGAAAAGTATCAGAATAATATTTGCGTTTTGATGAGATGATGTTTCTTAGAAGGCATCCCTTTTGAAGCCTATATATCTATAGGTAAGCTTAGCTCTGGTAGACTCAGCTTTCGTTTCTGTTTTTTTTTTTCTAATGCCTTATCAAAAATACCGACTGAAATTTTTTAAGAACTTAAAAAATGCAATATATCATTTTACGGTTATTTTAACGATGAGGTCTGCACTATTATGTCAAAAATATAGTTTGCTTAATTTTTGATTTACCGATATCCTACATAAATTCATTTTTTTGACTGCTTTTGTAAGTGATTCTTGCTGCATTACAACCCATTAAATCTTTTATTGACTTTCTTTTTTATATTTGATTCATTTTTTCTCTTTGATATTCTCATTGTTCAAGCAAAAAATTTTTATTCAAAGATAATTTATTAACAGTATTAGTCATGTGAGAGAATTCTAAACTCTCATATAATACATCATTTTGGAATCGAGACTATGTGAATCGTGTACGTCATAATGAGCTTTGAATAATCTAGAAAGATTTTAAACTATTAGCTTATTGTTATCATGATACTGTATTTTGATTGGAAACATTGCATAGATATGGGACTTCATGAATATGGTTTATTATGGAAGTTTCATCTTCTTTAATTGCTTCTTACGAACAGTGAAAGTATTTCAAATTTTCATAATTAACTATTCTTATAACATCCTCTCTTTATGCAAAGTTTCTAATAAAAATTTAAGAGTCAGATTTTTTGCTGTTCTTAAGAGAGACTGTGGCCGGAAGTTAAAAAATAACAAAAAAATAGGGCATTGCAGAGGAATTAAATTATAAATAGGAATTCTTTTTAGAATATTCATTGGTCATTATGATATAGACGATACACATAATCTCAATTTAAAAATGGTGTAACACTTCGAGCTCTTCCTTCATTAGTCGTATATTAATGTTTTATTTGCTATTGAATGAGGCATAGATTTCTAAGCTAGAATTCTTCTTACTAATGATCTAGTGACGTTAGTTTACGGGTATTTCAAAATCGTATAAATTAATTTTACATCCTTATCGTTGAATATTTCTCTTTCAACAAATATTGTTTCATGCGATAAACAGCAGTTTTCGAAATTTCTATTCTTCAGATTTTAATATCCATTTGAAGATATGAAAATGAGAATAGACTAAAAATAAGAAACAATTGTTTGACATTACGTTTTACTATTACTAAAATATAAAACTAATAAATTCCAAAGAAATAATTTCTAATAATTTTCTAAAATGAATACAAAAATTAATTACGAACGAATTACCATAATAAAAGAAATAATGTATGTTGACAAGAGTGACAACCTTGATATTAATAATACAAACAAAAACACATAACATTGATAAAATCAGTCTAAATTTGTAACCATCATTATTCAGAGTGTTACAAAACCTTTACGCCCCCTCCCTCAGATTCGACCTTAAGATAAAATGATTTCAAAGAGTACTTTGTACCAAATTGTTTCATTTTTGAATTACTGGCACCTTCCTTTTCTGCACCAAAAAAAAATGTATTAAATTTCTAAAAAGCTGAGAAGTTCGACATCTACCATTTAGTACCAATAAAGAGCGTAAAGGTTTTGTAACACCCTGTAGTATTCGCTCTTCTAATCACACAAAGTTTAAATATAGCAATGACTATTTATATCGTATAATCAGACATAATCGTTATTAATTAAATAAAAACAACGAACTGATAATTTTGTTCATGTTCCGTTGATTTACATTATGCTTAGTTAAACAATTTACTGTTAAATATAGTAATGCATTCATTTGATATTTATATTAATTCATAAAATATTTTATGAATATTGAAACTTTCTTTTTTTATAGATTCTTCGAAAAAAAAATATTGATTTAAAATTAACACCATATAAAGTCTTATCAACAAGTTTAAAATATGGTAATAAATTTTAATTAAAAATATATATATTTATGTTGTTTCTGAAATTTCGTTTTTTCTTTGTATTTAAGGTTTTGTTCAATTTATTGAATCACAAACATTACAAAAAGTTTTTGAAGATCATTCTACAATTCGTCAATATTTACAATCTAAAATAACTATTACTAATAATGATGATGATGTTTTAAATGAAACTGGTGTTCCTCGAGATATGATGGATGCTTATGTTAAAAGCTGTGGTATAAAACATAAATTCTTATTTTCTTAATAAATAAATATTTAATAAAAAAAAACTCTCTTTTAGCTGGTTATTGTGTAGTAACATATATATTAGGTGTAGGTGATCGACATCTTGATAATTTATTATTACGAGATACAGGTCAATTATTTCATATTGATTTTGGTTTTATTATGGGTCGTGATCCAAAACCATTACCACAAGCAATGCGTGTATCAAAAGATATGATGCGAATGTTAGATAAAAAACGTTTATTAGATTTTTTAAGACATTGTTTTACCGCTTTCATTATTTTTCGAAAGTAAGAAAAGAAAAAAAGAATCTGATTTATTTATTTTTTATTATTTATTTTAGACATGCAAATGTTTTTGCAAATTTATTTTCACTTATGCTCGATGCAAATATACCTGATATAGCATTGGAACGAGATAAAACAGTTAAAAAAGTAAAAGAAAATATAAGAAAAAAATTTAATTAAAATTAAAAATAATATTTGTTCTTTTTTTATATTTATTTTAGTTACTTGATAAATTTCGTCTTGATTTAGATGATGAAAAGGCTTTAAGTTATTTAAAAGGTTTAATTGATTCAAGTATAGGCGCTATTGTACCACAATTTTATGATATTATTCATAATTGGGCACTCGCGTTTAGATGAATGAAATTTATATATTCTCTTCCTGAATTCTTTTTTTTTTTCATCTTTTATGTATAGGCTTAAAAACGAACAATTGTACTAAACTGTTTTTATTTATTTATTATAATTATTATTTTTTTTTTTTTTTGTTGCTATGCTTCATTATGTCTATATGTGATTTTATACTAAGAATATGCCAGATAATAATGCGATGCTCTCTATTTGTTCATATTCAGTTTAATTAAGTATTTTTCAGATGCCAGCCATTGTTATTGAACGACCAAATTTACCAAATGAAATGCGTGATGCATTAAAAAAACATATTTTACGTGAACGGCAAAGAAAAAAAGAAGAAGCTGATGCAAACGAAGCTGATAAACAACGAAGACGTGAAGAAAAGGTTTATAATATTATTTTATTTCTATTTCAATAAACTCATATAGAGAAACTCAGAATAATAGTCTGAAATTTTTTGATAAGGAATAATCCTAAACCTGAATCTACTGTTGCTTTATACTATTAGATCTTGCAAAAACCTGGTTTTTGGGAAAACCAATATTTGCAAGACGTATTAGCACAAACCAAATATATATATATATATATGTAAAAAAACTTCTCACTTCATAACAAATTATCTTCATCCCTATCTTATATTTTTGAATTTGTAAATATAAATATTGATTTATTATAGGCAAAAGCATTATCATCATCAAAAGTTCAATTAGAAGATAATGCAAAAGATATTCTTCAATTAGAACGGACTATAGCTGATTTACAACAACAAAAATCTGAACAGTATAGTTTATTAAAACGCGCATTAACTGAAGAAGATCGTAGAAAACATTCCCAACAAACATTAACAAAAGAACCATCATGGACAAGTCTTTATTCACCAAGTAAAAAATAAAAAAATCGAAATAGTAAAATTTCTATATAAATAATATATATCTTTTAGATCTTCAAATGGCACAATATGCTCATCATCCTCAACATTATTTATCTACTCAACCATCACATCGTTTATTAGCATATAAACCACCACCACAACCTCCTCAACCACAATCATTCATTCCAACAACAAGTGCAACAAATGTTGGTTCTAAACGACCACGTAGTCCGTCATCATCATCATCACATATTTATTCATCACCATCAAGCAAATCTTCTCGATCATCACATGTTTCACAAATGCATCCAAGTAAAGATCTTTTCTTATATAAAAAATCTAATTAATTTATATACTTTTTTATTTTTCAGGACCACCAAGTCCTTCATCAACGTATCAATCATCTTCATCACAAGTTCCACGTAATGTAGCATCAGGATCAGCTGTTGGTTATCCTTCACCACAAGCTCAATCAGCATTTTCTACTTATCTTAATTATATGGGAGGACCAACAGCTTCTTATGCTAATCAAATGCCACGCGTTCGTGGTCCTTCACAAATGTCAAGTATATAAAATCGAAGAAAAAACAATTCTTTTTTCTTTATCTCAAATAACCTTTATAATTTAGATTATATGGCTTCATTACCATTTTTACCTCAATCAATTGTCGATCCTAAACAACAACAACAAGCAAATGTTTATTCACATCATCCAATTTTAATGTCATCAAAGAATGGATCAATTATGAATGGTTATCCACTACAACCTCAACAGTAGTTATTATGAAAAAGAAAATTATATATAAACATGAGCTTTTGTTTTGTTTGATGTTGTTTTTTTCTTTCTTTTCTTTGTTCATCTTTTTAAATTCATTAAATATTTGGATATATGTATTGTGTAGAATTACTTCAGATATTTTAAAACTATTTAAAAATATGAAAAATTCTCTATCATCTGATACAAAAAATATCAATAATAATGAATCAAATGAGTATGAAATTCGACAACGATTATTAGCTAATTTAAAAGTAAATATGAATTTTAAATAAAGAAATATATTATTAATTGAATATTTTTTATTTTTTATTTAGATTAAATCATTAAATGATGATTGTTCAGATCAATTTTTGAATAATTTACAAGATGAAACAAATGATTTAATTGATTCAGTTTTTGAAGTTCCAACAAAATGTGTTGAACAAGCTAAAGAAGTTGGCAAATTTGTTGTTGATTATGTTGTTGATCATAGTCATCTTCCACATTGGCTTGTTGATAATGAATTTTTAATATCTGGACATCGTCCACCAATGCCAAGTGTTAAACAATGTTTCGCATCTATTTTTCGTTTACATACAGAAACAGTTAATATATGGACACATTTATTAGGCACATTAGTTTTTCTAGTAATGGCTATATATTTTCTTACACGACCAAGTACTGAAATACATATAGAAAAAAAGTTAATATTTGCTGCTTTTTTTCTTGGTGCTATTATATGTTTACTTTGCTCAACATTATATCATACATTATATTGTCATTCACCAAAAATTTCCAAGTTTTTTAGCAAGTATGAATAGAAAATGATTTGTTTTTATGTTTTTTTTTTGTTATTGATATTTAGACTTGATTACTGTGGCATAGCGATATTAATTATTGGTTCAGTTGTTCCATTACTTTATTATCAATTTTATTGTGAATTTGGAACAAAAATTGCTTATCTATCATTAATTGGTTTATTAGGAATTGCATGTATCGTTATTTCAATGTGGGATAAATTTTCTTCATCAGATTATCGAATTTATCGTGTTTGTAAGTATCTACTTAAGACAAAAAAAAAGCTTGTTTATATATTGTTTTTTTTTACAGTATTATTTATTACATTTGGAGTTTTTGGTTTTATTCCGACTTGTCATTATATATTTCGATTTGGTTTTAAACATGCTTTTACAGGTAAGATGAATTGTTTCATAACTTATGTTAGAATATTTCCATTGTTTTAAGGATAGTTAATTAGTACTAGTATGTATATGAATGAAAAGAATTTATTCTGATTATAAGCAGATCGATGTACTTCAGAAATTGTGTAATTGTAAGATTTGCTCATTGATTTTTCTATATGCTCTTGCAGAAATGAGAAGATGAATTTATTTCGCTTTTGATTTAATATTTTTTTCTTTCAGCTGGTGCTACTCAATATCTACTCTTGGTAGCTGCACTTTATGTTATCGGTGCTGCTATATATGCTGGTAAGTTATGATATTATTCAGACGACTAACTGTCAACTTATTATTTTTCACTTGTGTAGTTATTATAACAAATCATTTTGAAATGAGAAGAAATTTGTTGAAATTGCGAGAGTGTGTTGAGTGCACATAGAGAAAACTATTTTTTAAAATTTGATTTCATTTGAGAGATATAAAAATATGGAAAATGATAATTAACAACTGGTAATTTATTTATATAGCAATAGTTGATTCAGATTTATTTCCTCTCCGTCACTCCGCAATTTTCTATTGGAGCGAAGCTCAAATAGTAGTTTGGTTAATTTATTTGATTTGATTTTTTTATTCTAATAGCTCGAATACCTGAACGATTAGCTCCAGGACTTTTCGATATCTGGGTAAGATCAAAATGTTTTTTTCTTTTTTAACTAAATATTTCTTTTTCTGAAATTAGTTTCAAAGTCATCAACTTTTTCATGTATTTGTTGTGGCTGCAGCTTGTGTTCATTATTATGGTATTTGCATTTTATCACACAATCAAACCAATTATTTTGGTGATTGTCGAGCAGATCTTTTAACTCCAAGTACTAGCTCATTAACTTCTTTGATCAATTGATCTACATATAAACTAACAGAAGAAAATTAACTTAATTATGTTTTAATAGTATAGACATGTACGATGTTTTTTTTCTGTTTTTATATTAACTTGAGCATTTTCTATCGTTGTAGTTTGATTAAAATATTGAGCAAAGATTAAAATAAAAGTCGTTTAGGTAATAAAAACCATTTCTAACATAATCAATGAAATAATGTAAAATTTATAAATATTTGCTTCATATGTATATTTGAAACAAATCTAATATTAATAGATTCCTTCTAAATATTTATTGTATCAATGAAACTAATATTTTATGATCTTGATAATTGTTCTGTTTCTTTCTCGATAATATACAATGAAAGGTAATGTAGAAAGAGAACACAATCTTTTCTTTTATTTTATGAAGTATGAGATCATATGTTAAAACACCCATGCTACTAAAAAAAAAGAACGAAATAAAGCTACATAAAACGGTTAGTCGTATAAATGTCATATTATAACTCTAATTATTCAAATGTCTCTTTTAATTACATTGATTATAGGAGAAAGTTTTATATTTATAATAAAAACTATTAGTTGTAACCTTTTTACAATGAATATGATTGAGTTATGCAATAATTTGTTGTTCTCTCTTATGTTCTGAGAAATGTATATAAACAAAAACAACACAGACTTCAATTGTGGGAAAAAACCCACCAAAATAAGGTTCAGTATTGTATGCAAATTCACGTATATATTTTGATGTTTTGATCATTTTCCTCTTTTCTTACCATTTTCATGCAGTTATCGCGTCAATCAGAAGGACATGGTCGTCCGTACATTTTGGCAGCTAATTCATTATCAAATGATGTTTCAACATCAGTAATATCGAAATCAACAGACACAAATATTTCCTCTACTTCAGATGATGTACAACCGTTCGTTGCATCTCAAATAACTACTTCCCGTGGGAAAGGTCGTGGTGCCCATTTGAAGGGAAAAAACAAAGTTTCTGATCCCCATTTGACAACTCCAAATTTAACTGGTCATCAAGTCAAACCAAATGTTTTACCATCACAGTCAAAGGAATTAGGAACAATTGGTCATCCAATAGAAATTCGAGTCAACTATTATTCAATTGTTCAGCTTCCAACAAGTGGTCTTATTTACCAGTATCATATTCAAATACAAACTAAGGAAAAGTTTCCAATGTCGCGTATACGTCGACGGTAAATAATTATATTCATGCGTTTCATTTTTATGATATAATTCTCTATTAGTCAGTTATATGAATCTTGGGTAAGGCAATTCTGTGAAAAAAATACACGAATTGAACGATCTAAAATTGTTTTTGATAATCAAAATATAATTTTTACATATGATCAACCACTGCCTGATATCGACGAAACTGTAAGTGAAATTAATTTTGTACTATTAATATTGTTGTAGTTTTTGAGCTCACTTCTAATTATTATGTCTTCAAATTTTTTCTGCAGGGAATCACTGAAAAGGTAATGGGACCGTATCGGGAAAATTCTTTCAAAGAATATGAAATTTTAATAAAACAAGTTGGGAATCCTATCGATTTAAGTTCGTTAATGTTGACAACTGATATAAATATTAAGCTTGATAATTTACAAAATATAAGACAAGTGTTATCAATTGTTTTACATGAGCAATGTTCGTCAAAGGCAACTTATATTTATGATCGATCATTCTTTCAGCGACCAGTTTCAGGAAATCAATATGATTCTTGGGATCTTGGTCTAGGTAAAGCGGCATGGCGTGGTTTCTATTCATGTCTTGTATTTACTCAAGGTATTCATCGTCTAGTTATGAATCTTGATGGTAAGCTTGATCTAGAAGAATTAATCTGAAAACATTTTATGTTTGTTATAGTGAGTTATAGAATTTTTATGAAGGAACAACCATTCATCGATTTTCTTTGTGAAGTTATGCGTCATAGTCCATATGGCAAGAGTCGTTATAGTTATAATCAACATGTTCAAAAAGTCGAGATGGAAGATGTTCTGGAATTTCTTGATCCTAGCACCAGTAATATTCATTACTCTGGTGAAATCGATTTTTTACTCGAGCAGTGCATGCGTAAGTATTCACAATTTCTATTTAAACATAAACTGTTTATTCTTATAAAATAAGATCTACCTGTACGGTCTCATGTGGCAAATAAAACGATTAATTACGTAGTCCAAGGTTTCGGTGAAGCAGCATTAACACAATCATTCGAATGGAACACAAAGGATGGAAAAGAAATGACAACAGTTTTCAACTATTATGAAGAAAAATATGGAATTGAATTAAAGCTAGTATTACTAATATGTTACCTTTTGATGTCTTTTTTTCGTTATATAGGTATCCAACACTACCAGTTTTGGCAATGCGTAATGGATCATTTGTACCAATGGAACTTGTCGACGTTAAAGAGGTCAGAATGAAGAAAATTACAGATGAACAACGAGCATGCCTTTGTTTAATATCATCTCTTAAACCATGCAACTATCTTGAATCAATCAATGAAATTCGTCACAATAGGGAACAACAATATTTTGAACAAGATCCATTTGTTGCTGCATGGAACCTCAATGTCAGTATCGAAATGCTCACAGTACCTGCTCGTATTTTACCTATGCCTGACATCATCTATACTGATAATCACTGCATAACTCATGCACAGTGTCGACTACCGGGTGTTTGGAATGATACGAACATTCCATTTCATCATCCAATGGGTTTCCCATCTGTATGGGCTCTAATAAATTTATCACCAAGATTAAATAAAGAGTTGTGTAAGATATTCTATAATGAATTGAGTAATGTTGCCGCTGCAAAAGGTATTCAGTGTCCAGAACCTGTTATTTATGAAGAGTATAACGTTGAAGAACATTCAGTTAGTCAAGCCATTGCTGAACTTACACAGATGAAGAACAAAAATGATGATTGTAAATTTTTTATGGTTATTTTACCAGAAAATAAAACTATTAGAGATCGAATATATGGTGATTTAAAAAAACTGGTAAAATGATTAATAAGGAAAAATTTTTTGAACAATTACTGTTTCTTTTATAGTGCGAATTGGAATCCGGTTTTGGAATTATCACTCAAATGATTCAAACATCGAAAAAAGGAGATAGATATCAGTGGAGTTATTCAAAATTGAATAGTATTTTACAGAAAATAAATATTAAGTTGAATGGAACTAATTCAATTCTTCATGTTCAGTAAGTTCACTTATCACTAATTATATCTATTAAAAATATATTTAGTGACAATATTCGAGAATTCTTCTCCAAAGGTCATCGAATTATGTATGTAGGTGTTGATCTGAGTCATTCGGCACCTGGTTCAAGAAGAAAGCGTTCAACTGTAGCTGTTGTGGCATCAGCTGACAATATTCCTAATCGATACTTTAAAGAAATTTACGTACAAGAACGATTACCTGAAACACGAAGAGAAAGTTGTGAATATATTGTAGATATGAAGCTAATTATGGAATCTTTGATTAGTCAATATGAAAAACATCGGCATTATTTTCCAAATGCTATTATTATCTATCGTGATGGAATTTCAAATAGTGAATTTGATACTGTGTTTGTAAAAGAGCTCACAGCAATACGAGAAGCTTGTGTCACTTTATTATCAAATTATCAACCTTATCTTACTTATATTGTTGTCAATAAGAGACATCATACAAGGTTTTTTCCAACTGATAGAAGAGATAATGTCACAGCTGGTACTGTGATTGATTCCCGTGATGTCACAAATTCTGCAACTTATAATTTCTTCTTAAATAGTCATCATGCACAAAAAGTAAATGAAATCATTTCAATTTCTATTCAGTATTATATATTATATAAATTTGTGTAGGGAACAAGTCGTCCAACACATTATCATGTTTTATATGATGATAATAAACTAAAAGCAGATGAAATTCAAATGTTAACTTATGCTTTATGTTATACATATGCTCGATGTACTCGTTCAATATCTATTCCAGCACCAGTAAAATATGCTGATTTACTGGCTTTTCGTGCTGGTATCTATATAAATATTAATGATGATTCAAACATGTATGTTGTAGTTTCGTACATGTTTATTTTATTTCTATTACTATTTTTTGTGTCTAGAGAATCCAATACTTCCGAATCAGCTACTCGAACTGATCAAAATGCGAATGTAAACAGTACGATAAAGAGTACACGTATTGTGCTAAGTTCGCAATTGATTGACGATTGTTTGTTTTTTATATAAAGATACATTTTTTTAATGCTTTTTTAAACATATTATTCTAGACTGTGTATTTAATTTAATATTTAATGTTCTATATAAATTATTTTCGAGAAATACTTGCGTGAATAAATAAGTCTGAGCTTCCAACTAAATAAAGATTTAGATATTGATCTAATACCATATACTAAATGAGTTTATTCAATTTTATACCTTTTTTCTTTTCAATTTAATATTTATTTATGTATTTCGATCCCAGCATTTTAAGACAATATTTTTTATTTAACTTCTTTTATTAAATCATAAGAAGGTTTGAAAAGTATTTTAGTTAGAACCGGTTTTTTTTCAAACTTATTCAAGATTTTATTCTACAATATAATTTCTCTTTAGTGAGCAACCAAGAAATCATTTTAGAATGGCTACTTTTGAAAGCTTTTTCATCTTTTGCTTCAAAGTCGTGTTTAAAGCTATCAAAGTGTATCATACCCTTTTTCTCAATACCTGTTTGCACATAAGTGCCTATGCAATATAGTTTCCCTCACAATTTATTGTAAACTTTTTGAATTTCATCAATCTTCTTGGAATTGTTAATAACATGAACTTATTTGATCACTTATCTTTAATTCAAGTTCGCTAATCAATACATGAAATTCAGACTGCTTCTCAGCGAACCAATGCGAATGTGGGAAGGAAGGTCCTAGCGACTGCCTGGATTTCTGACAGTTTAAGTGCCCAAAAAATTATTACCACTGCTGTTGTCTTTGAGATACTGTCAGATCGTATTGCTTCATGAGTAGGTAAATGAACGTATGTTCAATTCATTTTTTGTTAATATCCTTTTCCTTCATCATTGGTCTCCCACTGCCTAATCGATTCTTTCTCGATTCCTTTTTTATTATTTTAACGTACGCCGCATGCTATTTAACTAGCATACATTTACATGTACAGCTCTGTCTAAGTAAGAAAAATGCGATGAATTGAGGCGATTGCCTACTTCAGAGGGATTGTCCGTGCAGATAAAAGTGAAAAATATTTTCTTATGAGGAAACACATCTTGATGAAACTCCACTTTTGATTTGATATTTTGCCTATATGTAGGCCTTAGTGAGACTAGAAAAAATCTAAAAGAGATTGGGTTTTTATTCGTCTTTAGTCGAATTATGATCGTTTTACTGAGTTTTTTACCCATGGACTGGACTTCGAGGAAAATCGAATGATTGAATTTAGAGTTAAAATTTTGCCCATAACTCGCCCTCATATTCTCTAAGGCATTCTGAATTGAATTTTACCAAAAATTGTCACTTATCATAGACAGTGCACAAATATTGAGTATACTGTAGATTAAAAATCTCAAGAAGTGAACATTCATTTTGTCTGCCACTTTCAGAGTATCCTAGAAAGTATGAAGATTGATTATAGGCACAATTTCAGCTTTGAATTTTATCATTCAACTTTTCTCGTAGTTCACGCCGTAATGCTCACTAAAGTCTACATATGGGCAAAATATTAAATCAAATGTTAAGCTATGCTTTATGCTATATAAATACTCGATGTACTTGTTCAATACCTATTCCAGTGCTAGTAAAATATGCTGATTTACTAGCTTTTCATGCTAGTATCTAGATAAATATTAACGAAAATTCAAAGATATATGTTGTGCTTTCGCATATGTTTATTTTTAGAGAATCTGGTGCCTCAGAGTCATTTTATTTTCTTTAGTAGAATCTTTAATCTTACAAGGTATAAACCTCACACATGTCTATTGGCTCTAAAATAGTCAAAATCAACCGAAAAAAAATGTTATACTAGAAGAGGTCATTTACATTTCCTGATAGTTCGAAATAATATCTATAAAATGGTAAAGAAATCAATTTTCAATTAATAAGTGTCGTCAAGAATTTGATTTTTTTACTAATAATGACGATTGCATAGAAGAGATTAAGAGCTAAAATACTATTATAAATAAACACCTTGAAAGATAACAATACAAGAAGACTGTAAATCATTCATATACATGAGTGAAATCTTTAACTTGAGTCAAACATGATTTTCACATTCTTAACATGTAGAGACATCATAAGTTTAATCGCAAAATTCTATTGACATCTATAGATATAATCATCCATTAAAATAATATAAAACTGATTGTAATGACTCATTTTCTAAATTTTTCTTGAAAATATTTCCTATTTATTCTTTTCTATTGTAAAAATCTAATAAAAACATTTAAAAAAATTAATTAATACACATTTTCTTAAATCTATTATAATCTCGTAATGCTGATAAATTATTCATAAATGGATATTTTGCACCAATTAATTCAGCAACTGCAAATCCCGATATTAATGAAAGATCATGTCCATTTGCTGGTGTTATAGAATTTCCACAAAAATACATGCCATTTTCTCCTTGTACTAATCGCATTAATAATGAAATAGCTTGATTACGAAATGATAAACTTGGATGTGCACGTCGATTATCAACTTGTCCATATATTTTCTTTTGATCAATTTTTGGCATTGGTTGATCATAAGATGCATAAGTAACTAACATTGGTTCATATGTTTTATGTTCAATTTGATTTTCTTTTAACATTTTATGTACATTAGGTAACCAAGAACTTAAAATAAATGTATTATAATGATAAAATAATTTATTTATTTTATCATATTTAACATCAATATAATTTGCATAATTACAAAGTAAATCATCTCTATATTCAATTGGTAATATATTTAAATCACGATGAATAATTCCATCTAATAAATTTGTATCATCATCATCACCATATGTTACACTAGATAACATTAGTTTTAATAATAATGACATATTTGTATTTCCATTTTTTAATGCATTTATTGTTGCATTAGCATTACAAGCAAAAATAATTCTATCATATATTATTTTATCATTATCAATAGTTATCATTATTTGATTATTTTCATTTCGTTTAATATGTATATTATTAACACAATGATTTGTTTTAATAAAAATATTTTTTGTCATTTTATCAAAAACATCTTCTGATGTTTGTATCCATGTTTGCATTGTTGGTATTTGATTTGGATCTATTGATATTAAATTATCAAGTATTGGAAGAATAGATGATGGAATAAATGATAATTTTGTTGATAAAAATGATGATGCATACATAGGTACAACAATATTATTCCAAAAATGATTTGATACACCAAATAATAAACTTAAAAATCTCATTGAAATATAATTAAAAGGATTTAAAAATGAAAAATAATATAATGATGGTTCTTTACCATTCAGAAAATCACTAACATATCGAACTGTATTAACCATATAAATCCAACGTTTTACATCATTATTATATTGTTGAGTATGTGTATCTTGTTTTCCATGTGCAAAAATAGTATTTTCTTCTTTATTATGAATAAAAAATGGTAATTTAACCATTGTTGTTTCAATATTTAATTCATTTAATAATAGAATATAATTACGAAATATTAATGGCCATGCTAATACAGAAAGACCAGTAGTTATACAATTATTATTCGTTTGCCAAATATGTGTTTTAGCATTACCACCTAGTTTATCACGTGCTTCATATATTGTCACATTTTTATATCCACTAAGCTGCAAAGCATATGCAGCACCTACACCACCGATACCACCTCCAATAATAGCAATCTTACTATCTCTATTAGTTAATGGTGGTACACGTTTATTATTACCAAATAAACGTGATTTAATATATGTATATAGTGATAATAATAAAATACATAAAAATCTTGTGATATATTTTAACCAAAATATACTATTCATATTATTATTTTAACATATTTGACTGTTTAAAAATGCTCCTTTTAAAAGAGAATATATTAACCAATGATTTCAGTCAGGTGATACACTTTAAATAAATGAAAACAATGAGAACGATAAAATAAATGTAAAATCTACAGGTAGCTTTTGTCCAATGATGCAAAAGTTTAGCCATTTTTTATTCACATTTTCCTCCTATGTCATGTTAAATTGCCTGTTGATTATGGTCAATATAATATTAAAACTAAAAAAAGAATTTATAATATTCTTTAATTGATAATAAGTTTTATTTATTCAAATGATAATAAACGACATTATAACTCGTTCTGATATATATATTTATTAGGTTGCGTTTATTAATGAAAAATGTTTCTCGGAATGGATTAGAATCAATATTAAATAAGTTCATCAGAAACAATATTGATATCATTATTAAAATAGACAAATGTTTAAGAAAGATTATCAAGCAAAATTTCGCATAAATCAAGTGATAAGAATAATGTTAATCAATGCATTTGAATATCATTTTTTTTCTATTAAAAATATCGTTAAACTATATAAAAAAAGCCCATACATTTCGTTTTATTGCAGACATAATTTTTTTGAATAGAATATTTCAAGCAATAAAAAAAGAATTAATATTAACGAAGATTACAAATTATTTTGAGTTACGAATAACAAAACGTTTTATCAATCGAAAAAATAAGACTGTAATATCCGATTTTATCTTGTTATTAATCTAGTACAGATTTAGTTCCATATTAGTCTATATTATCATAAACCTATAGATATTTAACTATTTTACTAAATACAAGAGTTTGATCGAACTTTTTCTTTACATTGAACTACATTCTAATTTTCTTTTCATTATATAATCTTGCTGTAAATTGCTGATAGACCATACATTATCATGGAAATTTCTTTAAAGTTATTACAATACAACATAAATAAATCTGCCATTTTATATGAATGGTAGTCTTCGTCAGCACTACAAGTGATTGTTCTATTTGGTCTATTACTTGTGATCTTCACAGTATTTGCTTAGATAAATATTCGCTCTAGTTTAAGACGGCAGCTATTGATCATACAACGGAAATCAAATGAATAATTAAGTGCCACAATTTTTGACTAAAGTGACATTCTCAGCTGTCATTAGTCTCTGTCTTTTGTTATTTTTCGTCTTTGCAGAATGAATTTATCATCTCATTGGCATGATATTGTCAAAGTGACAGTTAAACCCTTGATATTTACTGTTTCGTCTTCTTTCTTCTATATTAATACTCTAGTAAGTAATTTTCTTTATAATATTTTCAATTGAATTTCATTTGAGCAAGTTTCTACATCTTTCTGTTCATGTTGAAATGATTTTGGTAACAATTCACATATATTTTTTGTAAAGAATATTTGGAAAAAAAGTTATTTTCTAGTACAAATAGACATGCAACACCATATTAATATTAAGTGTGTGTAGCATTCAATAATATAGCTCTGAATTAAGATTAAGAGTAATAGAAATACTATTTTCTATTGATTTAATGCATGTAAATCATTGCATTGAGTGCTATGTTAGATCGAAATTTGATTATTTCTATCCTGACAAATTTTATTTAGATAAAATCAATCCTTTTAATAACTTTGACATATGTAAAAATCCAATGTCTGTTAAAAAGCTATTGAATTCAATATATAATATTATTTAGTTGTTTAACCACAGTTGTATGACGAAATGATACTATTGAGACATCTAAGTCATATTTCACTTTGTAACTGACATACTCTCATATTAAAAAGAGGTTGACTTTAACATTTAATGATCTTCTCATTAAAAAATGTTTGAAATATAGAATATAGAAAAAGTTCATTATGTCAAGTTGACATTATTAATTTTTCTAATACAATTATTTAACTATTTGCTGAACATATCCTTGTGAAAATACAATCGTTTTTGTCTATCAGATAAATTTGAATATTTTTTGATAACGAAGATTTTAAAATGCAAAAGAACAATAAGTTTTATTAATATTTGTTCAAACAGTTCATTTCTGGTCCTATATCATTTCATTGTAAAAAGTTTATTCAGTACAAATTGAATCAGAAAAAGTATCTTTAGAATATAGACATTATACTTTTTCAATAGCGCAACAAACAAATGCGAATTAAAAGACTGGACCTATATAATTATTACGTTGTTGTTGACGTCAGTAATTTCAATCTGACATATTAATTATCAACATTCAATTGAAAAGTCATGGTTTTATTCTTTTATGGATATACCTCATTTTATTATAATAATAGCTCTTCGAAGATTTTTATCCTGTCATAAACATTCAGAATTATTAAAACCAGAAAGTATCGTATTTTTTCATAATCTGTTTTGTAAAACAGATTGGCTAACAGGATTTTCTTGTATTGAATTCTTCATAATTTATCTAATAAGATAAGCTTTGGTTTCTCGACGTTTATATACATCATTATAATATATTTCACCTTCTTTGTTAAACAGTAAGTTAATATTAATTTTAAAAAAAAGAAGAAAAATGTGATACATTGAAAATATAAAACACACTTGAACATCGCATAGATCATGTCATCAACGGTTATAGCACAAACAATACTTGCTGCTTCTCAACATTATACAATCTACGTTAGTTTTATTATTTTATTTTCTGGAATTTTTGGACATTGTTCTAATATAATTGTATTAACACGTCTTAAAATTTTCCGAGGAAATCCATCTGCTTTTTATCTTATTGCCGAATCAATTGTTAATTTATTTCAAATGCTTATTTCATTTACATCTCGTATTGCTATTAATGGATTTGCTTATGATCTAACACAAACATCATTATTTTGGTGTAAACTCCGACAAGGAATAATTTCAACAATAACACTTATTTCACTTAGTATAGTTTGTTTTGCTTCTATCGATCAATATTTATCTACAAGTTATTATCCATATTTAAGACAAATGAGTACAGTTAGAGCAGCTAAAATTCTTATTTATAATGGAATTATAATTTGGATTTTACACAGTATGCCAGTTTTTTTTTTTTTTGAAATTCGATCACCATCTGGTTGTAATATATATAATCAAAATTTCACTAATTATATCACCTATGTATATTATCTGATACTTACGGGTACATTACCGATAACTGTATCAACATTATTCAGTGTATTAGCTTATCAAAATGTTCGTCGTCTTGTAAGACGTCAAATGCCAATACGTAGACGAAAACTTGATCAACAATTAACAGCAATGATTATTACTCGAGTGGGTTTTTTAGTCCTTATGACATTACCATATGTTGTACAACGGATTTATACACTTAGCACAATTGTAAGTGCTAATAATTTAATTCATAAAGCCATTGTACAACTTAGTGGAGCTATTACTATTTCACTTTTTTATCTAAACTATTCGGTATGTTAAAATTTATATAATTATTTTATTTATTTCTTTTAATTTAGGGTTCGTTTTATTTATTTTTAATATCATCAACACGATTTCGTCGACAAGTTAAACATGTTTTTGTACACAAATGTTGGCGAATTCTTTGTAAAAAAACAATACGTCGTAATCAAGTTTCACCAATAACTCAATCTTCTCTTAGTGAATATGATTTACAATCAGTTCAATCGTAAACAACAACATGCTGCTTTGCAATTATTATACATATATAAAACTATTCAATATATAATATGAAATACTTTTATATTTCTTCGTACTTTGTCATATTTTTGTTTTTGAGAGTTTAAAAAAAGTGATATAATTGAATTTGAAATATATAAAAAACAGCCAATTATATTAGAACTACTTGATTATTATTCTATTAATTTTTATTTGCTTTGATTCATTATCAATTTATTTTAATTTTAAGAACTCAAGGTAATAAAACAAAAAACAACAACATCCGAATTTAGATACAGAACAGTCTATTTTCATTCTGTATAGTCTTATTTTGAAGAAAAAAGAGATTTATCAAAAAATGTTCACTATTCTCTAAGTCAACAAACTACAATCACTAAAAGAAAAAAAAATAAATGAAATATCTGAAATGCAGTACTTAACAGCAGAAATATTGAGGAAGACAAAGTCAATATATTGCTAACAATGAAAAGATAAAAATCAATATTAGATAAAACTATCTCGGGTTTTTCTCGCATGTAAAATAAATACATCCTTAAATCGATTTCTTGTCAACAAAAAAACGAAAACTTTAGTTCATATTTGTATATGATTTTTATACAGTACATTAATAGAGAAATCAATCATTCATACAAAATGAATAATCATCCAGATGATTGAATATGAAACATTTCAGTCAATTGCAATAATTAGTTGTGGCTCTTTTTCTAATATATACAGAAAAGTTTAATTTGGATCTCATTTAGTAGTGAACATTTTCCCGCATACACCCCTTTATTTCATCGAAGATCACCGTACCTTCAATATAAACAGATTCTTGAAACAAGGGTATTCCATAAGATCTTTGTTACATTTACATCGATTGATCTCCAACCATAGAAATGTTCAACTCGCGAATTTGACTATAACATACTATCATCATAGGCATGGTAAGCATTCTTGAGTCCAATAAATATGTTTTATTCTTATCAAAAAATCTTTTAATATTCATAGCTCATATGTTGATATACGTTCTTACATAACTAGGTTCATTTGATATGATATTTTAACTCTAATTCAAACAGATATGTGGATATTTTTTTATAATTGTCAAGAGTGATACAGTCTGCTGTCCTGAAAAAGAAATTGCAATAGATTTTACAAATACAATATTAATATAAGAGCATCCTTTTAGAAAAATAAATATATATATTTTAATAGTATTCAGAATTTTTTGTTATCTTGTATATTTATAAATTTGCCTAAGCTTATTTGTGGAATAATGATTCAAGTATCGTAAAGACATTGACAATGTCATATTTTCTATATTTTTCCGTCAAAAAACTTATTCGAAATTGATCTTTGCTTTATTTAATGCTACATTTTATTTTGAAAATAAAATTATAGAATTAAAGATAATATAGTTGATAAAAATCGGCAACTCAGTTTAGCTCATTCATCATTTAAAATGCTAGAAAAAAAAACAATAAAAAACTCATAGATAGCATTTGAAAAATCGTTTGGATAGTTCGTTGTGACAATAAAGTTACAAAGATTTTGATAACAAATACATTGTATTTCACCGCTGATCTTCTACATGTATTGTATAGCGGGGAGGGATGTGATTTCATTCAATTTTATTATACATTTCACATCAGAATCTTTCTAAACAATTAAAAACTTCTTCCCTTATTTATATTTATAAATTGGTCGTTTGACGTAATTCTGATAGAAATATATTCTGATGATCACGCTTCGTTAAGAAAGCATGTCGTAACTTTTGCCTCCTAGTAAATGTTCGAAAAAAGAAATTAAATAGTTCATTATTCAAAAAAGTAATGATGACGGCAGCACTAGTATCTCATCTTCCTTCCTACACCACATATATTGCTGTCAGTAAGATAAAAAAAAATATAGCGATGCAGGTTAAAGTCATATATCATTGAGTTTTCTTCGTCTGTAGGGTCATTATTGCGTATTTTAATATATATAATTTATTAGTAATAACATTTTACAAACAAATGATGGTATTATCAGTAGAAGATATTCTTTTTCTCATCTCTAAACAATTTTCTATTTATGTTAGTTTTTCTATATTAATTGGCGGAGTAATTTGTAATATTTTAAATATTACTATTTTTACTCAATTGACTATATTTCGATATAATCAATCAACATTTTATTTTATCAGTGAATCAATTGCTGATTGTATTCAAATACTTATTACATTTACTTTTCGTATTACTTTCTATGCTTTTGGTTACGATCCATCACAAACATCTATTCTTTGGTGTAAACTAAGACTAATTATTGCACAAACATGTGCAATTATTTCTACATCAACTGTTTGTTTTTCTGCTATTGATCAATATTTATCGACTAGTTATTATGCTCGATTTCGACAAATGAGTAGTCTCAAATTAGCACATTATCTTACCATAAATATTGTTGCTTTAGCTTTGTTACACGCCATTCCATTTGCACTCTTTTATGGAATTGATCCAAATATGGGTTGTGCATCTCGAAATCCTATTTTTACAAAATATGTGTCATTTGTCCATTTTTGTATTCTTGTTGGTTTACTACCTATAACCGTTTCATCGATATTTGCTGCTCTTGCATATTTCAATGTTCGTCGTATTACACGCCATCAAATTCCGGTTATTCGAAGACGACTCGATCGACAATTTACGGCAATGGTTCTTGTTCGCGTATGCTTGTTAATATTTACAACTCTACCATTTATTGCTTTTCAAATCTATCAATTAAATGTACCTTTCAATCCAAATGATTTACGTCAAATAGCAATTAATCAATTAATAGCAACTGTTAGTTATTCGATTTATTTTTTTAATTATTCGGTAATTAATCTTTGGATTTCTAGATAACAAATTTTGTTTATAATTATATTTAGAGTACTTTTTATGTATTTCTCATATCATCGACAAGATTTCGTCGACAAGTAAAATACTTTCTATGTAAGAAAATATGGCGTCAATGTTGCTTAAAAAGAGACAGGAGAAATAATCTTATACGTGGTAATCAGGTAGTTCCATTATCAAATATTTCAATAGTAGAAATGGATTAATCGACTGAACAATAAATGTTACATAAACTAAAATTTCTTATTTAACATTTATGTATATATTTTTGAAAAATGTAATTAGACATCATTAAAAAGAAGTAGTGATATTAAATGTAGACCAATGAATTATTCTGTATTTTAATTTAATCTATTATGTAAATAAATATTAACAGTAATAAGTTTTATAATATTGTAGTATTATTAGTTGATATCCTCAGGTGTCCCCTATAACAAAATTAGTTTTATTATATTTTCAATATTTATTTCCTTTTTTTGTTTAGAAGTTCAAAAGAACTCGTTCTTAAGTATTTGACATAACCTATGAAATAATTAAAGAGTTTGCATTTTCGTGAAATGAGTTTATGATTGAATTTAGATACAGCATCTTACTTTAATTGATAAGTTGATTGTGACGTTGGTTATCTATAGGACATGGATGAGTATTTGTATACTACATACCATTAGTTCCAATGGAGACATCGAGGTTTTATTTTTACAAGCGAAGTTCAAAAGTACTGTTCAAAGCTATCACCGTCGATTGAAATACAAGACTTTAAATTTCTCTGAAAGATGCGAGTAGTTCAAAAACTTGATATCTTTATATAGTGAGATGAAGCTCGTCGAACTCTACAAGTATCTGTACATTGAAAAATTTTTAAACCTTTCTTTGAAACAAAACTTATAGAAACCTACTAGACGAAGTGTAAACAGTGACTTTAAGAAATGCGTTAATGGTCCATATTATTGGGAAAATACCTTTTTAGTAATCTTTTTTTCCTTAAAATCAGCTTATAGAAACTTGGACACATGTCAGGGTATAGTTTTGTTCATCGATCATTAACTCATCAAAATAATGGTTCAAGGGTGTCAGCTTACTCAGTATTGCATATCTACATTACAGTACAAGTTTAGTGAATTTTATTGAGAATTCCATAATGGTACAAGAATTATTTAAGCCCGAGTATAACAAGTTTATTTATTAACTAATAGCCAAAAAGATGTGTGGCTGATTTTAAAATTAAAATGATTCAGAAAGTTAAAATAATTAATGAAAAACAATACTGCATAATATTGCTTTGAAAATAGAAAAAGAAATTAACTATTTGTATTTCGGTGAACGATTATATCTTTGAGCTATTCTTTTGACACTTGTTCAGGTCAAAAAACTCGATGTATTTACCTATCATTAAAAAAAATTGTTGGTAAAGTTAAATCAAATAGTAATGATATACGAAAAAACTTTTAGAACACACGCTTTAGATCAATAAGCATATGTGTTGATTTCAATATTCCACAGTATAATTTCATGATATTTTCTAACTCGAATCAAAATTTCTGTTTTGTCATTTTTGTACTACTCTATTGAAAATAGATGAAATAAAATGATACTATGGGAGAGTATTTTTGATATTATTCATAGAAAATACAAACACAAACACACACTAAGACAATATTTTGTTAGATTAAAAACAACATTAAAATAAAAATGTTTATTAGTTTTAAATTTGAATTTAATGAATATGTTTATTTGCCATGTACATACAAAACTAAAAAAAATATAGAGAAAAAATAATTAAATATTTAATATTTCTTTTTTTTTTAAATTTCTTACTTCATCAAATAGAATATAACGACCATCATTCGAATCAATAGCATCAAATTCTTGTTTCAGACGTTCTTCATCCGAAGTATCATCACCTAATAAATCATAACCTTTTTTAAATTCATTAAAACTAATACGATGATCATCATTTGTATCTAATTCTTCAAATATTTTGCTTATTTCATCGTATTGTTTGAGTAATTGAACAATTTTTTCAAATTCTTTTAATTCAACAAAACCATTCTAAGAAAAAAATAATAAAAAAAATCTATTTAATAAATTTTTTTTTATCTCATCATACACCACTAGTATCAGCTGCTTTATATGCTCTCATAATTGCTTTTTTATTAGTACCAAATTGTGGATAAAAATTAATGATAGCTCGATCGATTTCAGCCAATGATAAACGACCATTACCATTATCAAATTTGTTGAATAACTAAACAAATAATTTTGATAATAAAATTATATATAAATGAAGTTTTATACTAACTTGTTTTATTTCTTCTTTACTCATATTGTTAAATTGTTTTCTTATAAAAGAAAATGTTTTGATCGAAGTAATAATGAATAGTGAAGAAAAGTGAGTATTTTTATTAACTTAGTAAAGAAAAAGAAAATTCTCCAAGGTTACCTTCGGTGACTAGCAGCATATAATTCTGTTTTGGTTCTGCCTTTATTTTCTGCTCAATAAATTATGAAAAAGAAAAATGAGTATTTAGAAAAAGAAAAAAAAATACTTACATTTTATTTCTTCCGATGAGAAAATCCAAATTAATTGTCGAGGTAAAATTCTTTCAAAATATTTCTTTTATAATTTAAATTACAAAGAATTGTAATATATTGACATAGAAGAAATAATAATTTTTTCATATTTAACCTCTCGTAAGAGTTATATACATCCATTTTGTATTATTTTTCTTTTTCTATACATCCTACACTACTCTTTTCAAACAATTCTTTGTTTCATTATTAATCTTCTGTTAAATCTTATAATTCAGCGCCAATGATAAAAGTTCAGAGGATAAATACACTCGTTTACTCCCATCAAAAATATTATTATCTAGAAATTCTTCAGTTTTGATGCACAATTTTTCAATACTATGATATTCATATAGAAAAAAAAAGTGTTGCAGTCATGTGAATAATGCACAGCAAGAATAAACTCCGCAGTTTATAATACGTTGAACATGTATCAATATACTGACACAACGCAAGTGCATTTCAACATATCATCTAGTGAATATTTTGTGCATTTATTATCGTAGTAATGATGAAGATATAAACAGAATTAATAACTCTAGTGTAATAGAAGAAAAAATTGTTCAATATGACATACATACATTTCATTCTTGCATTGTATGTGGTAATTACAACTGCGAATATAATGCTAAGAAAGCATGCGGCGATGATGATCAAGACTTTCATGATATTAAGAAATATATTTTATTTTAAACTATTTGGGATGGATTTATTAAATTAATTCCGTATAATTTACGCACGAAATAGCGTGCAAGCGATAGTTTTATAACAGCATGAAGAATGGACCAGAAGTTCTCATTCATTTGAACTAATACATTTTTCTATAGCAAGTTAAGTAATTGTAAATTTATCTTCATAAGGAAAAAATGCAGTAAAATATGTTTTATCAAATGATTAAAAAAAAGATTAACAAGGAACCCTTTAATGGATGCATCAGAATAAACGGACTATCACTACTCTGTTCATATCACAGACAATGCTCATCATTTAGAGTTTATCTGCTCTTTCGAAAGAGTTGCTGTGTCAATTAATACATTTTTCTTCATTTTCAAAATTTTTCATTTTTTTCTTAAAGTACTAGATTCTTTGTTATGACTTGTCTATAATTCACTACAGTACTAGTATGTTTAGATAATTATTTAGAAAAGATTAACTATCCCCTATGAGTTCTAAATGTATTTCGATCACATAGCAACTCTTTTGGAATCTAAGATAAAGTATGAACGATGAAAACTGTTTGAGATATCAGCAGAATAGTGAGAATTCATTTATATTGCCGCGTCTATTGAAAGCTTCTCTATTAAGTTTTATTTTTTTTCACGATAAATACTTCTCAGTTTACAATTTTGTTACTATATAAGTTAGTTAAGCCAATCGACAATCATTTTGTAGGGCACTTTTACTAAATCTTTTCTTCATAAAATCAAATGAGAACTCTTGGCCTATCCTTTATAGTTGTTAATTGCAGTAATGTTTGAAATTATCTTGATAGAATAAATGAAGTTAGTTGTATTTATCAAGAAAATAGTGGCAATAATATCGATTATCTTGAAGTTAATGACATGTCAAATGAGGATCCATTTCAACAAGTTATATTTGTAATAGATATTACTCATTAAAATATTCTGCTGTCAAGGAGTGCGATTAAATTTTTTCATTAGCAGAGTTACAATACGTAATTGGACAGTTTTTAGACAAAATGTTTATACTCTCTTCTTTCTTTTGTCAAGATTTGAGAAGTACTAAAAATGATGGGTTACAACTAGAATTCTATGCTCTTTCCAAATATGAACATTGGAGTTACATGTCAAATTTTTCTTTCGAACAATGAAAATTTTTTTAAAAGATTTGAAAAGGACGTCTGAACAATAAAAAATTTGTTTGCGCTGGTCATTGTATATGTCCTTGTGAAGATGCTAAGAATTACTGTACTCAACAATTTGATACAGTGAACAGACTTTTACGATATGGTTTATAAAATTATAAAAATTTTTCACATAAAGCTACAACTGTTTTGTCGAGACTCGTTTTTCTGCTTAAAATTCAAAGATAAAGATAATAAAAAATGAATAAATGATACAACTTATCGGAAGAAACGGAAGATGAAAATAATACATTTTGTAGATTAGTTTTTCTTCTAGAAACTTATATATAAACAAGAACATCCAACTTCTAGTTTTAGATATCAATCATCAAAATAAAGAAATGTACCGCAGTCCTTTCCTTCCAAATATTCTTTTCAGATGTTTTTACACTATTTAGAAGCAAAAACTCGACAGGATACATTTAAATTCATATTCGAAAAGAATATAATATTCCAGTTCTAACCCATAATTTTTAATGTATCTCAAATCTCTACAAGCAGCTGACGAAAATACAAACATTTTGTCTAAAAATGTTCTGGTCTAAATAAGATTGTAAAATTAAATTAAACATTTACTTACTATTTTTGACTTGGTCAAAAAAAACCAAACAAAGCTATGCAGATATATATCGATATTTATAAAAGTTTCAGTTATTTTTCTCATGTTTATCTGCTCATCATCTAACTTTTGTAACTAATATTCCACAAAGTTATTACATGATCAATACAGTCAGTATTCGAACAATTCAGAAAAGACTACTTGTTGCTAATCTAATCAGCAAGGCTCTAAATCATATTGTATTATTTATTACATATACTAACAGACTTGTATATGTTTATCTTATTGAGTGGTTTGGTTGTTCATAATTTCTTATCAATATAATTCATATGTCAAATTAAGGAAAATTCAACGTACCTAAATGATAGTCAATGCATACCTGCTGATGAGTATATGATATTCAAATCAAAAATGTATATAACTTTGTTCAAAAGGTTACATTAAGAATAGATTAGCTGGTATCAAGTTCATTCTATTAAAAACTATTTCACTTTGCTTTAATAACCTTCTTAAAAGCAATGACTATTTCACTATGATCCACAAGATCTAGAATAAGTTGAAAAAATGTTTTTTTCTTTGGTTTCCTATTGAAATCTTCATGCTATTAATATAAGTTTGAATGATAAATTATACAGTAGAAAAAAAATATTTGTTTTAAAACACAAATATTTTAAATCCATTTGATATTCTTATCAAAAAATAAATTATATGTAGAGTAAGGAACAAGTGAAGAAAATAAAATTGAAAAGAAAATATCATTTATAATTAATGATAAAACTTATTCGAAAAATTTTATTAAATATTATTATGATCATCATTGAATAAAAATATACGAGAAGCGTTCGAGAGATATTTTTAGTTACTAAATAGGAGGAGAACAACAGGAAGAACTCAAAAATTAACATTAAGATTGATACAGCATTGATGCAAATTATGACAAAACTAATGAGATGTATTCGTGAGATTGTGATGTATCCTTTATTTCTTCCTTGTTTACGTTACAACTGACTCTATCTCGTCACATGCATCTTGTTCTCTATATTAAGTCGTCAAGAGAAGGAGAAAGAAAAGGTAATCGAGTGTGGCAATTAAGAGAGAAAGGAGCGAGTTACACATATAGAGAGTAGTCAAATAAAACAGCGATTGCAAGATTAATAGGGAAGAAGGAGAAAAGATAAATAAAGGTATATTTTGTTGTACAAACATTCGATACTAAATCATAAACATTCTCAGAAAGATCCAATGTTTCATTCATAGAATTAAATTTGATTTTTTTCTTATTTGATACATTATAATTTTTAATTATTGAAAATGCTGCTATTTGTATAAAAATCAAAAAAAAATAAATAAATAAGAAGTGATAACATGGCTAAGCAGAAAATGAAATCGAACATTTATGCTAATTCAAGTTATTACGACACTGATTTGGCAAAACCGATTCGCCTTTTTCCAAAATCGAAAGTAGTGTAATAATAGCTCATAAATGTATCGCCCAGAATCCATAATGGATCACTATTCTGGCTATATGAATAAACACTTCTAACAGCAAGGTGACACAAAATACTGCTATTATTTAATGGATCAATCGTAGAATAAATATATTGAGTAGCAGTCAATTTTAGTGACCTAGTTCCAATCATAAAAATGAGATCAGGCATCGATGATCGATATGAACAATCGACAGTATAAGACTATAATATAATAAATAAATATTTATTCTGATTAATGGATATGTTTATGTAGTAATAATTACTGTTGAATCAAAAGTAGGAAGTGACTGATGAAAACGTTCAATGTCCAAAATTGGTCCAATAATAAGCGTTGTACCAGAGTCTATCAGTGCTTCACAACCACCATTACATAAATTCAATGTGCCGGCCATAATGCTAAACAAAGTGAAACAGACTTTTTATGCACATAATTGACGTTGATGGTAAATATTTGTTTACCCATTCAATCGAATTTGCCATGCTGGAGGTTGCTGTTTAGTCACATTAGCATAAATAATTTCACCTTCGAATAGTTGAGAGTCAACACCACCGAAGAAAATTTCGCCTCCTCTCGGATGTTCTGAATTCCTAAAGCAGTTCTTCTTTTATGTTATAAAAGTACTCAAAAAAATGGCAATTCATACGGATCAAGCCAAAATGAAACAACTGGTTCATCGATAAGTCTTTGATGCCAAAGATTGAAAACAATTGGTGTCATGCGTCCTTGAGAAGCTGAATAAAATCCTAGACCTAATAAAATGATATTTTTCAAATCATTGCACACCTGAATGAAAAATATTCGATATTTACCACAGATGCCACTGGGTGTGAAATCGTTCATAAAAGTGGAAAGAGTAATCACAGCAAGTTGCTGCCGTTCAATAATAAGGCCATTTATCTATTTATATGAAGAAAAATGTGGCTAACGATTATACTTTTTGAATTAGCGTATTTGAAAAGGACAAAAAAAGAATGCTTTCATTATTACCGAAACAGTATCAATTCCAATAGGACCTGATACACTTGTCCCATCCGCATACTCTATTGTAAACAGGGGACGATTTCGAAGGAGTCTAAAGGTTGATGATTTCGATGCATTGAATCTACTAACAAAATCTATTTACCAGAAAAAAGATAGCATATAAATAGAAAAGAACATACTAGCACAATTGTTTGAATAACATTTTGCAGATGGTACCCAAAGATCTGAACTACCCGTATCAAAAAGTACCTTGAAACATTGTGAAGGTGTACCAATGCACAAATCTCCAATCCAATAAATCTAGATAAAATCGAAAATATCTGTTCAAATTTGTTTATCAGTTAACTAAACTTACGTTTTTATAACTAGTCAAATTTTCAGCTGTCACTTGTTTCGCTGTATTAATTTGTTGATGATAAATTTTGATTGAATATGATCTAAACATATTATACTGATGTTATTAGTGAATAAAATGTCTAACTTACTGCTTATATGATTCTATGTTTTGTAAAAAACAGATGCTGCCAATCAGTAATAAAACATACATGACCATAATGAAATCCACAAATATTGCAAATTCATATTTTATCTAAGAAACGCTGACATATATGACTTGGTTATTTCCAAATATGATGCAATAATTTTATGAGACATCTTTTTTTTCCAACTATGAGCAAGCAAATATTGATTGCGCAAAAATGACTAAAAATCAACATATTTTTTTCGTTCCTATTTCTACGTCAGTTGGTTTATTATGGCTTGAAGAAAAATTCGAAACTAAAACAAATCATTCTCTCCCATAAATACTGTTTCTCTGGTAGTGCCTTCATACTTTTTTTTCTAATCTCTTCTCTCTCTAAAACCGCTGTAATATGAGCAAAATTTATTGTAGATAAATTAAAATTATGATGGAGGAGTTTTCTCTTGTTGATCCCGAATCACCAACACCTGATTATTTTCCTACTCCCATAATAATCCCTAATAATGATGAGCATCAACAACAAACTATCATAAGAAAGATGTTCGATCAAAAAAAAATAGCACTTTTAAAACAGTTATCGTATTTGAAATTGGTGGAAGAAAAACCAGTATCAAATGATCCAGTTACATTACAGGTGAGATTTTTAATATTCTCTCAGAAATACTATAATTCTAAGTTTGATTTGTTTATTTATAGAGGAGCTTTATTGAAAGTGTTCCATCTTGTAAAAAACAATATCTTCGGTATCTATGTTATATTTTATCTGCAATTCTGATAATTTTTTTCGTCTTTGTATCCGGTTTTGGCCTTAGTCAGACATTTTATCGCCAGTCTAGTATGTACTCATTTAATGATTATAGAATGATTTTCATGTTTTTATTCTATTAATTAGAAGAAATATCTTTATCAGTACTGTCAAAATATGCATTTATATGGACTAATGATAGTTCAAAGTTGGGTATTAACAATACTTCAATCTTTAACCATTACTATGCAGCGTTTGAAATCAACGTCGTTGTAGCATCGAATTATAGTTTTACTACTGAAAGTAACATGAATGCATATGGCTATATTTACAATGACACTTTTCATCCGGATAATCCTTTGCTGAATTTATTGGTAAAAAGTGATAATAGTGGTGAGAATGGGCAATTCAAGTTAACAGTTTTTTTACAACCATGGATATCACACATATTAATTGTTACCAATTTTTCTCCTAATACGACGGATAAATTCTTCATTGTTGCATCTGGTCCGGCAAACGTTGCTTTTCGTCACATTCGTAAGTATAATTGAATATAAAGACAAATTGATGGTGTATATTGTGAGAATTTTCCGTTTTTTTTTTCTTAAACAATAGTATTACCATCATTACACCAAACGATATATTCATCAGAATTGACTACACGCAGTCAAGTGTATTGTCGTGATAGATGTTCAACATCAGATTATCAATATGACTTCGATGATGATTACTATTATGAAATAATTTTAATAAATGTAAGTAAGGCTGGTGATATTACCATAATGAGTCAAAGTAGTATTGATATGTATGGCTATCTCTACGAGAACAACTTTGATCCATTCGATACTTCGTTAAATTTACTCATAGAAGACGATAATAATGGCAGCAATGGGCAATTTAAATTGACAGCTTTTTTTCAACCGTCAACTATTTATGCTTTGGTCATCACCACTTTTTCGCCACATGTTGTGGGAAAATTCTCAATTATGGCTTCTGGCATACCATTGATAAATCTTACTCATGTATCTTCTCATCGAGCAATTACGGAAACAAGTAAGAACTAGATGTATGTGATCATTGTCCTTATTAGTGATACTATTCAGGGAGATATCTTTCAATAATAAATCTATTTTGTATATTTCTACGTTCCAGTTTTAACTGTTATTTCGTTTTATTGAACAGCTACTCCACTGATGGTGCAATCAAGATACAATGGCATATTGAGTATAGATAGTCCAATGTATTGTCGTGATGACTGTTATTCGGCTGATCACTATTATGATGCCATTACAGTAAACGTTGATGAAGTTGGCAGTTATAATTTCCAAAGTCAAAGTGACTTTGACGCCTACGGTTCTCTATACACCGATAGTTTCGATTCATCATATCCTTCAGCCAATATACTCGCTTACAACGATGATGGTGGTGGAAATGAACAATTTAACTTTACAGTTGTTCTTCAACCTCAATCTACGTATATTTTCGTCGTGACCAGTTACCCTCCGCAAGTGAGAGGAAGTTTTGAAATCATCGCTTCTGGTTCAACATCGGTTAGATTCAACCACACAATCCATTCCTCAACGACGTTAAGAACAACGACAACAACAAAAGGTAACAAATAATCAGGCAGCGATTCTCATCTGTAGACATACATTCGAGAAAACTCTCTCTTCAATAATATATATATTTATCATTCATTTGCTAGCTACTTCATGGAGCGTTCAATCAACATATTCATCGGCATGGACTAGTGAAAGTTCATCTTATTGTCGTACTAGTTGTGCAGTATCCCACAACTATTATTACGAAGCTATTCAAGTACACGTTGATATACAAAATATCTTCAGTCTTACAAGCAAGAGTAGTGTTGATACATATGGATACTTATACAACAGTAGTTTTAATCCATTATTTCCATCATTAAATTTACTCTTACAAGATGATGAAGGTGGTAGCAATGGTCAATTCAAACTAACATCTATTCTTGAACCTAGTACTATTTACATTTTGGTTGCCACAACATTTGAACCATATGAAACCGGATCGTTCTCTGTCAGTGCATCTGGTCCAGGATCTGTTACTTTCTCTGCATATGCAGTCACATCAACACTATGATCTATACACTAAAGTGTTCATTCTTTTTTTTTGATATTTTTTGTAATCAACTAGTAATATCTTTCTTCAATCGTTATTTTCTTTCCCATTATTCAATAATAAATAGTCAATTCTTTAATAAGTATTGTATTATTCTTATAAAAAAGAAACGTATTCACAAAGAATTATTAAAGACCATTCTCGAATGACTTCATAATAGTGAATAGTAGTCAACCTGGATTTGATATGACTTAGTCATCTTATGTTTACGATCCGATTAATAAGTGCGTAGCTGTCAATTAAAAAAAGATTCGAAATATACGCGTATGTCTGTGGAGTACATTTACGAAAAAAATCAATTGGACTTAATATTCATTCTTTGCACACGCTTGTACCGTATGAATTATTATATTAAAGGACAACTTATACTACATGTATACTGATTCAATCAACCGTGTCGCTATCGTTATTAGCTATTAAAATATAAAGGAGAGAAGAGAGACATTCAAAAGAGAAGATATTTTCATTCATTCGTTCATTGAGCAGGCAAATATTGATAAAAATATCTTTTTCTCACACTATATAATATGCTTCACTATTATCCGTGGTAAACTACAGTTTGCTCAGATAAAACAAACATTAAAGTGGTAAGAGATATCGATTGATGTCATTTTATAATTATTGGATGTGTCAAAAGTTTTACGATATTTTTTATTTCGCGTGTACAGTATATAAAGAAATTATTTGGACATCTATAATTTTCCTTGAATAACTTCTCTCTTTTATACCAAAATATTCTGAATAATACATCATTCGATAGAGAAAATGTTTTCTATACGTTTGTATCCTGTAAACACGAAAATAATATCGATAAAACCTTGAAATCCCCATTATACCTGAGTCATCACAGGTTTTCTATAAAACCTAAGTTTTTTATTTTTGTTGAGCAAATCAAAAATTAACTTAATATACATCATTGGACAGAGGAAACTAAACTAAATCAAACTATGTCTTTGGTCTTGAAAAATAATCAAGTAAAAACGGTATTAGTTACTACTTACAGTAAAGGTTTTCTAGAAACATCACATTAATCGCGAATTTTGAAGGAACAAATAAGATCAAAAAAAAATTTGAAACATACTATCTTGTAAAGTATTCGATTCTCTACAAAATAGCGTGCATTTTAAATTGATTACTAGTTATCTTAAGGTAGATATGATCATATCCTTTCCCAGTGACCTTTATACTGCTGAAAACATTGCAGAATCAAGTGTGCTTGGAAAGGTTACAGTCATAACTACCTCAAGATAGCTAGTGATCTATTTAATACGCACACTGTTTCGTAGAGAATCGAATCTTTTACAAGACAGTATGTTTCGAAAATTTTTTTGACCTTTTTTGTTCCTTGAAAACTCGAGATTAATGAAATGTCTTTAGAAAATCTTTACTGTAGGTAGCAGTTAATACCCCTTTTTACTTGGTTATTTTTCAAGATCAAAAGCATAGTTTGATTTAGTTTTGTTTCCTCTATCCAATGATGTATTTTAAGTTATCTTTTTATTTGTTCAAAAATAAAAAACCGAGGCTTTCTATAAAACCTATAATGGCTCAGGTATAAGGGGGATTTCAAGGTTTTATCAGTATTATTTTCGTGTTTACAGGATACGAACGTGTAGAGAAACATTTTCGCTATCAAATGACGTATTATTTAGAATATTTTGGTATAAAAGAGAGAAGCTATCCAATGAAAACTATAGATGGCCAATTAATTTTTTTACATACTGTATTTTGACGTAAAAAAAGATATGCCTTGAAAAGCTCTACAAGGATGCTAATACACAATTCTAATTGACTTGTGTTAATAATTTTTTCCTTATCCAGAATGAAAAAGCTATTTGACAATACTGTATCCCACCGGTTTTAGCTTAATAAAAAAAAACGATTGAAAGGCTTTTTTATTTTCCAACAAAAATTTATTCTTGCAGTTTGTGTAGAACTTTTCGAGCCACAACTCGTCATTGAACTACTTCAAGATGTATGTGACATAAAAAACGTCGCAAAACTTTTGATACACTCGATGGATTACTTGACTCATCATACATTAAGTCAATTACCTACTCAACGATCTTTAATTTTTATTCATATCGCAAATTAAAATTTATCCCTATAGCAAAAGATAAGAGTTTATTATCATATATTATACATTAATTGATTATTTTTAGATTACAAGTATTATGGACAATAAAGGCCTAGAAGACGATACTACGCCAGAACGTACAAGTGATCCTTCTCATCAAGAGTCAAATGAACGGCAAAATTCAGCTATTGAACTATGGGCTACTACCGATAAATCTCATCTTGAACAGGATGTTCATATTATTTCAATAGAAGAACTCTATAATCGGTTTCACACAGATCCTCAAAATGGTCTATCTGCTGATTCAATATCCGATGCTCGTGCTCAATATGGTAATAATAAACTTACTCCAGCTAAACAACCAAGTTATCTTTGGCTTTTATTCAAAGAATTATTTATGGGATTCAATTGTATTCTATGGTTTGCTGGTATACTTGCTTTTCTTGCTTATAAACCATTTGGTGAACCTACACCATCAATTACAAATTTGGCATTAGGTGTAGTACTTTTTCTTGTTATTACTTGTAATTCAATTTTAAATGTCTATCAACAACTCAAATCGATCAAAATTGTTGCTTCGTTTTCAAATTTATTATCTACGATGGCAACTGTTCGACGTGATGGTGAAGAACAACAAATTAATACTGATGAAATTGTTCCTGGTGATAAAATTATCGTTCACATGGGTGATAAAGTGCCTGCTGATTGTCGATTCATTACATGTGATCAACTTAAAGTAAATTCACGTTTTTTTTTTCTCCATAAATTCTTAGCTTTTTTCTACTTTTCGTTCAGATTAATACATCAGAATTGACAGGCGAATCAGAACCAATTTCAATCACAACTGAATGCACCAGTGAAACATTTATGGAATCAAGAAATATAGGATTTTATTCAACAACAGTTGAAGAAGGAACTGGTGAAGCAGTTGTTGTTGCTATTGGTGATGATACTGTATTAGGTCAAATGTCAAAGTTAACTCGAGGAAATGCTGGAGATGAAATAACTGGTTTACATCGTGAAGTAAATCGTTTTGTTCTATTTGTTGTACTTGCTACATTAACAGCTATTACTATCTTATGGATTACATGGGGTGCATGGTTAAATCATAATCATAAAAAATTTATTTCATACAATGAAAATATTGTTAACTCCATTGGAATGATTGTTGGTTTTTTACCAATGGGTTTACCATCTGCTGTCACTCTCGGTTAATACAATGTTTATTATAAATCATGCTTTATTCTTTATTCTTGTTTTTCTAGTGTTAACAATTGTTGCCAAACAGATGTATCGGCAACGTGTTCTAGTCAAAAGTTTACAAATTGTTGAAACGTTTAATTCTGCTTCTGTTATTGCTACTGATAAAACTGGAACAATAACCCAGAATAAAATGACTGTTACACATCTTTTATGGGATGCTGATGGTATTTATGAAGTACCATTAGGTGAAAAGAAAACTTCGGATGAAACTCGTCAAGTAAAAAATCAAGTTTTTCATGATCTTCTACTTGGTGCAGCACTTTGTAATAATGCAGAAAAACAAGTGGTAGAAGACAAAGATATTGATCAAAATAAATCAGAAAAAGAATCAGAATATCGTATTGTTGGTGATGCAGCTGATACTGCTCTTTATAATCTTTGTAATGATCAAGATTTACTTGATATAGAAAAAGCACGAAATAATAATCCTCGTTTGCAAGTATTACCATTTAATTCATCAAACAAATTTATGATTTCAGCTAATCAAATGGAATCTGTAGATCAGTCTACAGAAGAAAAAGATCAAATTGTATTAATCACATTAAAAGGTGCACCTGATATTGTTATTCA
>JAJEKB010000426.1:126823-142772 GCA_022393335.1 Macrotrachela quadricornifera
TTTTTTTTGTATATCAGAACTTAATTTTAATTTTTCATTTTTAAGTTCAGTTAATGATTCACGTAATTCTTGTACAAGATCTTGTTGTGAACGAAGTTCTTTATGTTTACGTTGTAATTCTTTATCAAGTAAATCATATTGATTTTGTACTTCATCTTTTATTTGTTTTACTTGATCAAGAGTACGTGGAGTTGATTTTAGTCCTTTACCTAGAAAATATTTTAATACAAAATTTTCAGATTTATTATGTAGAATTTAGATAAATTCTTGAAGATAGTCAAACTTAATGTTCATGTGATTGCATTTTAAGATAGAGAGAATATTCGAAACTAATTAGATTACTGATGTCGTAATAAAACATCTCGAATTGATGATTATTTTGCTAAATATCAAGTTTTTATTTACCAAGTTTTTGTTGACAAACAATAATTTTAGCTTCAAATTCTTTTCTTTCATTAATATATTTATCGAACATAATAATATCTGTTTTAATTTGTTCACATTGTTCTAATGGTAAACAAATTTGATCATTTAATTCTTGTTCAAGATTTGTTTGTTTTGTTTTTAATTGAATTATATCTTTATCAAGTTGTTTTATTTGATTTTTTAATGATGGTAGATCTTTTTCTTCAAGTTCTCCTAATTGATTATGAATTGGTTTAAGATTAAGACATTTTTCAAATTTTTCTTGTAATAATGTTAAATCTCGATCAATTTTACGTCGATATTCAGGTCCTTTTATTTGTAATTCTATATCACGAATTAATTGTTCACCTTCAGTCTGTTTTTCAAATTTTCGATAACATAATGGACAACAACTATAATAAAACAAAAAGAAAAGAAAAAAAGATCAGCATATGAAATGAATATATGTGTTTTTTTTACGGATCAGTTTTTAATGTTGATCGAACTTGATTAACAAATTTTTGATAAGTTTTTTCCATTCCAATAATATTACCTTTTTCATCTTGTTTTTGTTTAACATCATTAGATAATTTTTCTAAATATTCATCATAATTTTGTCCATTAAGTTGTTCTTGTAAACGATCTGTATAATCATTTCGTAATGAATCTTTACGTTTTAATTCATCAGATAATAAACGTCGTTTTTCTTCTTTACCAGATAATTCTTGACGAATATCTTGTATTTGTCTTTCTAATGTTGAACGACTTTGTTGTAATTTACGATGTTCTATTTCAAATTGATTATATATATTTGAATCTTGTTCAGGTATTGAACCATGAAAGATAGTTGTAAGAATTTCATGATGACGAAGTTTACTAAAACAAACAAAAACAGTAGATTTTATTTAAAATATTTAAGAAAAAAATAAAGAAATTTATCAAAAATTGTAGTGAATGGAAACAGAACTTTTACCTATTTATAAAAGAAAGATATTAACCTTTTACCCTCCGAAGGTACACACGTGTGGACATCAAAAATGCACTTGCAAAAGATTAACGAAATGCGAGATTTGAAAACTCTAAGAGTACATTTTGTAGCATCTCTTTCAGACTATCAATCCATAAAAAAGAATTTCATGAGAAAAATCCTACTGCATATGTGAATCGAACATATCTCTATGACGGGCGATGTGCTACACATTGGAGAAAGGTGTCTACTAGTCTTTCATATAGATTTCCGAAGGCTCACAAAGATTTTGTAGAACAGGTAGGGCACAGTACGGAATATTCATCAAAAGATATCCAAGGTGTCGCCGTCTCGATATATCAACATGTACTAATTAATATAAAAATTTCCTTTCAACTGTACAAAATAATAGAGCGAATACTTTTCTATAAGATGAGACATTTTTGAGATCTCTACGATGTTTCTTAACTAAATTACCTCAGTTTTACTAAAAGCTTGAGATAATCCTTTCGAACTATTTCCCGTACTGCCCCTCAGAGAAATTTCAAAAAGCAATAATATTTTATTTCAGTGATTGTTTCGTCTCTAATACTTAAGAAAGTACTATCAGAGGTAAAGGATTAATTTAAATAATTACATTTTTCTAATATGTTCATCACGTTCAGATTTTTGTTTTTTAAACATTTCATATTCAGTATTAATTTTAGCATTAACAAGTAAATTATCAATTTCACTATTTAAATCTTTAAGTTCAAATTGAAGTTGAGCACGTTTTTGTTCATCACTGCTAATATCAAGTTTTAATTGTTCCATATTAATTCCACTAGTTATTTTTTGTTGATATTCATTTTCTTTACGTTCAATACGTAGATTAAGATCATTTAATTGTTTTGAATATTGTTCAATTTGTTTTTGTTGTTGTTTAATATCTTGAATTTCTTTTAAAGTTTTTTCAACTTGTGAACTTTTTAATTTTATTGTTGATTCAATTTTAAAACGTTGTTCTTTAAATTTATCTATATCTTGTTGAATATTTGTTTCTTTTTGTTGATAAAATAAACGTTTTTCAATTAATTGTTTATTTTCAATTTTAATTTGTTTATCTAAATAATTATTTAAATCATTTTTATCAATTATTTGAGATGATTGATGAATAAATTCATCAATAAATTGTTGACGACGAATTAAATTTGTTTTATATTGTTTTTCTTCAAATTCTAATGCACCTAAACGAGTTGTGTCAGATGTACGTTTATCTCGAAGTTGTTTTAATTGACGATCAATTTTTGGTTTTTGTGTTTCTAACTAAACATAAAAAAAGAAAATTAATCTTTGATTGTTAGAGAATAGAAAACTATCTTTATTCTTTAACATGCTTTGTATTATAATGTAAAGAAGAATTACTTACATTTGAAAGTTCACGTTTTTTTTTATCTTGATCACGTTGAAAATTAGTAATTAATAATTTAATTTCATCTACTGAACCTTGAAATGGTTCATCAATAATTGCATTTAATTCACGAATTTGTTTTTTTAATGCTTCACATTCATTTGAAAGACGATCTAATAGATAAAGAAAAATATATTAAAAAAAATAGATATATTATTTAATTAATGTACCTATACGTCGTTGAAAATCAACCATTTTTGAACTTTCTTTAGCAATAAATTCCAAACGAGACTTTAAAAGATAAACAATCAAGAAATTTATATTTAATTTTACATCTATATCTGTTAAAATATTTCATTCATTTATCATTCTGAAAGACTATCATAGTTCTTTTGATAATTAGAAATTCTCTATTTTTCTTCTTATTACTTACATTAATAGGTTCAAGTTTAAGTTTAATATTATCTACATTAACTTTCGATGATTTTCGACGTTCATCAATTTCTGTATATTGTCTTTTTTTCTTAATAAAAAAACCAAAGTTTTAAATTATTTTTCTTTTTTATTTAACATACTTGAACGAACATATCACGATATGTTTTTAAATGTGAAATTTCTGCTCGACTAATTTTAACTGTTTGTAACTATACAAAATTATATTATAAAAAAAAAAAAATCTAAATAAAAAATCAAACTTTTTCTGTTCGAATTTTTCGAATTAATTCAAGTGCTTTCATATATTTTGTTGCAGCAAATATATCATCAAATTTATTTTTTAATTGTTTTCCTTCACTTAATGGCCTAGAAAAATAATAATAATTAAATATATCAAATAGAAAAAGAAAACTTTTTCAACTAACCAATTTGATTCTTCTTGATGACAAAAAATAACATTTTCAAGAATTGCTGTTGATACACCAAATGCTGAAACCATTTCTTTATCAAGTTCAACACATTTTGATGTTATTTGTATTGGTTCACCATTAATACCTTCACGAATAATAACACCTTCAAGAGTTCTTAAACTAATATTTGTTTTCTATAAATATATGTTTTTTTAAAAATATAAATTATTTAATTTAATTTTACTTTTTGTGTTGCAACAAGCGTACGTTGAACTTGTACATTATGTCCAGTAACATCTTGAAATAAAAGTCGAATTTGACCACGTACTTCACTATCATGAGCTACTTTTGGATCATGTACAAATGCTCCACCAGTTTTAGCACCAGGTGGCATTATACCTGTTGCCATATATTTTAAACATTCAATAATTGTTGTTTTACCCGATCCATTTGGACCAACAATAACTGTTAATGGAGAAAAAAATGTTATTACTTGAGTATCTTGATCACGATTTCCAAAGCTACGAATGCCTTGAATAGACATTTTATGTAAACGAGACATGATTAAATCTAGAAAACAATAAAATTAATATATCTTCTCTCTTTTTTTTGTTTTATTAAAATTTTTACATTTCAATGTAATTGCACAACTAATCCAATCAAAAAAAAAATTTATTTAGAAAATTTTATTAAATAAATATTATATATTATATAGAAATTTTGTTCAGGAATGTAATGAATGAAATACTTTATATTTTTTATTTTATTCAATGAAGATAAGATAGGAGGTCGCTAATTTATGATATATTTTTTATTTGACCAATCAAAAATAAATAAAAGGAAAATCTCTTCTTTAAACAATTAAATGATTTAAATGGATAAAAATATTTCATAGTAAAGAATATCTTCACCATTTGATTCAATCCTATCACAATATGATATTTAAACATATACTTTTTGTTTAGATATTTGTCATTACAAGAAATAATTATAAATGGGTAATCAGTTATCCGACGTAAAAAAAGTATTATATAATTCTAAAAGACGAGAATTTCTTGGTAGAGATGGAGCACGATGGGGTAAGTAATAATTAATTATTTTAAAGATAATTTAAATATGTTAAAATTTTCAATAGGAAAATTAGGAATATTTTACTTTTTTTTCTATCTTGGTTTGGCGATATTTTTTTGTTCAATGTTATCTATATTTATGATATTAACACCAAAAGATCATCCACGTTATTATTCCAAATCATCATGTATGAATAGTCGTTCGAATCCTCTTTCACCTGGTTTGTATTATTGAGAAATAGAAAAGAAATTTTAAAGAATATTATTTTAGGTTTAGGATTTCGACCACAACCGGATGTTGAAAAAAATCTTATTTTTGTTGATAAAGAAATAAATTATGATGAAACAAATCTCTATATTAAAAATCTTAATCGATATCTTCAAATTTGTAAGTAAAAATTTAAATACTAAGCGAAATTAATCATTATCATTTTTCTAATAGATTATCCAGAACAAGATAATGATAATTCTACAGAAATAAATAAATTTACAATTCAAAATCCAGGTGATTGTACGTCTGAAAATCGATATGGTTTTTCTAAAGGAAAACCATGTATACTTATTAAAATGAATAAAGTAAAGATAACATATACATATAAGAAAATAAAATAAAAATATGTTTATATAAAGATTGTTGGTTTTCAACCAATACCAGGATATCAATCACAAGATGAAAATGCATTTCATTCTGCTGGATGTCAAACAAAAGATAATGCTATTGCTATTCATTGTTATGGAGAAGTAATTTCTTCACTCTATTTAGTTTTTAAAAAAATTTTTTTCCTTCTTATTTGTAGCATCCAACTGATGTTGATCATATTGGTAATATAACTTATATATCAGAGAATGATCATGATGATAAATGTGGTTCACTTGAAACAAAATGGTTTCCTTATAAGTAAAAAGAAAATATTTTGTTTAAATTTTATATAAAATATTTTCTAGAGGAAAAAATGAACGGCAGAATGTATATCAAGCACCATATATATGGATTCAATTTAATAATTCTACACGAAATATATTAATCAATGTAATATGTCGAGCATTTGGTACCAATATTAATTTCAACAGAAAAACATCTCGAGCCCTAACACGTTTTAAAATTTATATAAGAGATGTTCCATCACCAAGTAAAAATGAGACAATATAAATCTATTTTTGTTGTTTTTTTTGGTTAAATGTTAACAAGAATGCTTAAATGAAATAAGAACAATACTTATATATTAATGAGAACTTTTTTCTTTCTGTGTAAAAATTTTATTTAATTCTAACTAACAAATGTTATTTGTATGGACACTATTTTTTTTTTATATTTATCTATTATCTATAACGTTGTATTGTATTCAATTTAAACTTAAACCATTTTAATCTATTTGATAAATATCTAAACTATTATATGTTCTTAATATTAAACAATGTCCATCGATTGTAATTGCTAAATTACGTAGTTCTTTTTTATATTTAAAACAAGTTAATTTCGAATTACATTTATTATCAAGAAATGTCAATTCATTATCAAACCATTTACTAAGTAACCATCCATTTTTTGAAATTTGTCGATTCATAACTGATGTTAATGTCCAATAGAGATCATCAGCACCACTAAAATAGATTACTCGTACTGGAGACATATTGTACGTTGAAATAAGAATAAGTCGACGTCGTCGTTGAATACCAACAGTTAAATTTTGATTTCTTTCAGCTATTAATAAAGCTAAATATTCTCCATTTTGATTATTTTCAATTGCACATATATTATCAGTTTCATATAAACCTAATTTATCTAAAGAAAAATATTCTATATCATTATTATTATTTCGTTCCCATTCTGAAAAATCATAATGAATAAGTTTTTGTTTTTTTGTCAAATTTATTAAACAAACAAGCCATAAATCTGATTGATGACATGTAAATATCTGTAAATATTCATTACTTTTAAATGAATTTTTAATTGGTAATAATTCATATGAATATAAAGTAAATAATGAAAATAATCGAGCAGTCATTATTAAATATGAACGATGGTAAGATGACCAACGAATTTGTTTAATTGAATCATATATATTCGTATTCCATGATATTCTATTTAATTGACCATCAATATTATATAAAGTTAAATATTGTCCACCATAGATAAGAAATGAATATTCACCAGCTCCTAATGTTGAATCATTTTCACATTCAAATGAATTGATTAATGTTTTATCATTAATTAAATTAAAAAAAGAAGAATTTAAAAATTTTGATATATCTCCAATAGAATATTGTTTTATTTTAGAATTTGAATTGGAAATATTTTTTGTTTCTAATGATATTTGATTATTTTTAATAAATCTATTTTGAATATTAATCGATTTAATAAATTGTAATGCAGAAGAATTAATATTAAATTCTATTGAATTTTTATCATTAGTTTTTATTGAACGATTTTTAATCATAATATTAAAAAAATAACAATCAGACAATTACTATAAATTAAAACGCGCTTGTAATAAGTTCAATTTATTAAACAATCTGAACAATATTTAATCAGTATTTATTAGCTATTAATGACATAATACAAATGTAAAGAAATTAACAGCTATTTTGATATATGTGTAACAGTTTATTGAAAATATAGTAACTCCATAATCATACAGTTTAGTAATATGTCAATTCTGAGCTGGACAGTTCACGCAAAATAAAGAAAGTATCTTGAGATCACTTTACTGCCACTTTGAATTACGTTCTGAAGGATCATTATGGATTTTCTATAATTATAGGATCTAATTAAGGCGATATGCATACGAACATATCAGACATGAAGAGATCTTTTTGAAATAGGAACATTTTGAGTAGAATATCGTTCTACATTACTTAAAATACCCATACTTCCATTGATAGTGAACCATCATATTCATTTGAATTAGCTGTAAACTCAGATTTTGGTACATTTTACTTTGAACACATCCCATCTCTATTTGTTAAACCTCAGTATACACAAGAAAAATATCGTTACTATAAATTGTGCCAAAATTTTACAATGTATTGTTCGTATTGCTCTGAGAACACCTTTGTTATAAAGAATCATTGTTTTTTGATAAGTTGTAATAGAGGATTTTCCTTTTAATTTATAAACGATAAGACAGAATAGAAGATTCTGTGTGCTTTAATATGTCAAAGGATTTATGATAAGGTTCCATATGAAATGAACTGATTCTGAGAATTTATCATCCCGTTCCTTTCCACTTCACGAAGACTTAACATATTTGTCGACTATCTTTTTGAGAAAATGCAATGTATTAAAATATTTATCAATTCGACTAACACTATCAAACATTATATTATTTCATTTTATATTTCATAATTTTATCATAACCTAATTCACAATTTTTTTCCTTTACTTTCACAATGAAATAATACATATTAATCAGTGTATAAGTAGAAAATATTAAAAATCAAGAAAAATTAATATTTCAACATACCAATGATCTTGTTAGACATTTCTTCTGTGCTCTTTTATATTTCTCTCATCAAGTTGGTTTTCATCCTTTAAAATGACGATTGAAACTGACTTATGCAAACTTGATATTGTCATTGAATGTACTGATATTCTGTAAGACATTAGCCTTAAATATAGATGTTTATTTTAAAAACGTATTCAGTTGTTCTATAAAATCTGAATGAAAACATCAACACTTGAATTGAAAAGTCGTTAGAAATTTAACGACTTTACGAAAATTAATGTTACCTTTTTTACCATTAAAACGCGTTAAAAATGTAAAAATTTAATGCAGTTTCACCCATTTCAAACCTCCAATGCATGTTTCAGTGTTAGAAAGACGATTTTAACGCGTTTTCATGGTCACAAAGATAACAAATTTTTCGTCAGCATGTTAACTATTTAACGAATTTTTACGTAACAGTGTATCAAAAAAATCCGTGAAAATATGTTAAATTTATTAGCTAATGCCTTACATCTATACCTTTGTGTCTATCAGCTTATACCTATATTTTTATGAGTATATCTTTATGTCTATACTTGTATAACTATCACTAGTATATTCTGAACCAGCAAGTCGAAATCTATATTTGAGAATGCATTAGAATAGAATATTTTCTTTGTCAAGAGAGCAATGAGCAGAGAATAGCTAACTAGTAGTTTATTCTTATAATTTTGTCCACTACTGTATACTCAATCAAAAAAGTATTCGGACACTTGAATGTTTTTTTCTATTTTGTTTCTCGATTTTGGCAATAGAAACAACAGGTGAAATCTTTTTCTTTTATAACGTGTTATAGTGTTATTCACATGTATCCTTTTTCACTTCTCTTTCTCGATCAGTTAGATCAATACTTCCGTTAAAATAAAGAATCAACCTTTTCTTATTTTACCACTGGATAATCCTAATCAGGGCCATCAATTAGTTGAAAGCAAAAAGTTTTATTGCTTATAAAAAAAAAGGAAAATTTCACCTTTTGTTTTGGTTACCAAAACCATGCAGAAAAATAAAAGGGCATCTGAATGTCTAGGCACTTTATTGACTGACGGCATTCTATAAAACAAATCAAAATAAGGACTCATATTTTACATTAGTTATTCATTATCGACTATTTCATTATCCAAATAAAATAATTAACGCTGTCCATTATGCGATTTGGCCGTGTAGACCAAGTCAGAAGTCATGATAGAAATTTAATTTAAATGATTTAGATATATCCAACTTGCATGGAAAGCAAAAATATCAAAATGAAAAAAAATGAGAAAAAATATTCTTGTATGCCCTCACTCTCACTCATCTTTTATAGTTTCAAAGTTTCTATATCCAATATTTTTACATTCAGTATTTCTTCCAATTCAATCATGCATGTAGAGTGGTGAAAAAGTTAACGCATTTCTACGAATTTGCGAAAAATAACGATCGTCCATGAAAATGTTCTCGTGAAACCCCGTTAAACTGTCACTTAACGCCAGTTTTGGTGTTAATTTCAGAAACTACTTCGTTAAATTGGTAAAAATTTTTATATCGCATGTTTGTTATATGTTTTTGCCTTGCGATACGGATTTGTGGTTACCATTTTTGTAGAGCTTTTGCCGATGTTACTTTTGCAAAAAAAATCAAGATTATATCATTTACCTGTGTAAGATTTCATCTTTTGGTCAGACCGAAATATATACGAAACAGAACCTACTATAATCATTTTCGAATGTCTGACAGCAACGTCACACAGATCTGCCTTTTTAATCTGCAAGCTTTTACAATAAGTTAACAGCGATTTGTTCATACAGTTTGTACAGAACTTTTCACGATGTATATTTTAAAAAACAACTCAAGATTTTATCATTTATTAAGATCAAGATAGATGCAAAATAAAAAATGTTGTAGACATTTTAAAATACTCAGTACATGAAAAATGTATGGAGACATAAATACGCCGTCAAAAACAATTTTCCATTTGCTGTTCTTAATTCTATAATGGTCTTTTATTAATCATTAATTTAAACTTTCTAATAAAAATGTAAACAATTATTTATTTATACTATCAATCAACGAGATACATTCTTCATACCATTCAAGATAATAAACTAGAAGCAGATTCATAAAATTTATACAAATATTAAGTGACATTCTTTCAATAGATTATTTTATTCAAAACATTGACTAAATCGTATTATTCAATAAATTATAGATAGTGTAAAATATTCTAAAAGTAAATACTGTGGTAAATAAATATATTTAATAGTAAGGGTATTCTATAGGTAGGTTTAATAAAATAAAATAATACTAGATTTCGACTAATGAGCAATATTGTTCGATAGAATAAAATGATTTATTTTTTTGCTTTTCCTTGATTAGCAACTTGATCAATAGCTTTTTTAACAACATCATCCGGTGCAACATAATAATGTTTAATTGGATTTAAATTTTCATCAAGTTCATAAACAAGAGGAATACCTTTTAAATAAAAATTTAAAAAAAGAAAAATTTTTAATTAATTTTAATATTTTTCTTTTTAATACCTGTTGGTAAATTAAGTTCAACTATTTCTTGATCAGGTACTTTATCAAGATATTTGATTAATGCTCGAAGTGAATTACCATGTGCAGCAACAACAACTTTTTTTCCTGAACGAATTGCTGGTACAATAGCGTCATGCCAATAAGGTAATGCACGTTCAACTGTATCTTTTAAACATTCAGTTAATGGTAATACACGTGGATCTAAATTCTAAAAAAGAAACTATACATATATTTTATTAATGTATATAATTTCAATACTTTATATTTTTTATCATTTCGTGGATTATATTCACTTGATGTTTCAAGTTCTGGTGGTGGAATATCATAAGCACGACGCCAGATCTTTAGAAAAAAAATGAAAATTCTTTTTTTATTATTTGTTTAACTGAAATAGACAAAAAACTAACTTTAACTTGATCTTCGCCATATTTAGCTGCAGTTTCTGATTTATTTTTTCCTTGTAAAGCTCCATACATACGTTCATTAAGACGCCAATGTCGATGAACTGGTATCCAATGAAGATCTAATTCTTCTTGAATAACATAAAGTGTTTTAATTGCTCGTTTTAATGTAGATGTAAAAGCTACATCAAATGCATAACCTCCTTCTTTAAGCCACTAAGAACAAAAACAAAACTAGATTTTTTTTTTTCAAAGATAAAACAAACAAACTTTGCCAGCTTGTTTAGCTTCTTCAAGACCTTTATCCGATAAATCAGCATCAAACCAACCACAAAATAAATTTTTTTGATTCCATTCGCTAGAAAAAGAAAAAATCTATATTGAAAAATATCTTCCAAAAACTTCTTCTATGTACCTTTCACCGTGACGAACTAAAAGAAAATAACAAATTTTTAAAAATTAAAATAATATTAAAAAAACTTACCTAAAACTAATTTATATGCAGCCATAATCGAAAATTATTTTTATTAAAAATAAACAATAATTGACTGTGCGTGGCGCGAGACCAAAGTACAAATCTAAATAAATGTACAAAAAAAAATAATGTCAAGAAATAAACAAGATAACGACCTCTATTGGAATCATATTGGTTGATTTATTAACAAATAATAACAATAAATTTCTTTTTCTTTATTGCGGTTTTTATATTCAACCCATAGTCTACTCCATTGTTCGAATTGTTAGATACAAAATCAATTATAAGTACTGCAAAAAAACTTAAATTGAATTATTTAATTATTATAAAAGAATTGATTTGAGAGAATAACCTTTTATATTTTACAAAACACAGCTTTAATAGGCAGACATTTTCTTCAGTTCATTGTAGATCTTTTTAAATATATTGTATTGAAAATGCCGGTCATTCTTCGAACACGATCGTCGAAAATAAAAGTATATTTTCGTATTATTGAAATTTTTTTTATTACACTTATCGTTTTATTTAGATCGAACCAGAAGAAGGGGAACAACCATCACCTATTATTAAACGTCGAGTACAAACAAAAGTATATAAATCAATAATTTTTTTTAAAATTAATCATTTTAATATATTCTTAGGTTGAATTTCCTGAAGACGATGAAACTAAAGAAGAACCAATGCGTAATGTCGAAGAAATTCGTCGAAAAAATCTTGAAGATAACAAAGCTTTTTTAGAAGGTTTATTAATGACAAAAGTAAAAAGAAAATATTTTTCCGAATTAAAAAAAATATAGTTTTTATTTGTTTTTTTTTAATATTAGATTCGTGATGATTTCAAAAGTTTAACTAATTCATTACAACCAATAATTAAAAAGGAAGCAAAAAAACGTGATATTAAATAGTACGTTATATCTCTAACAAACGAAGTATCATAAAATTTGAAGTCTTATTCATTATGATAAGTGTGATATAAAATAAACATGTATAAGACTAATATAGAACCAGTTGAATTCAAAAGTCTTAGACTCAAATCTGAACCGCATTGTTTAAATACTTTCAATGAAACATCTTAAACCGAATCGATAGGTTTTAATCGAATTTATGAATGAACATAAATAGAAGTGATTTTCCAAAAACTAATATTTTCTTTTAGTATAACTATTACGGAAAATGTTCCTGTACGACGATCACGTCGTCTTGCACATTTGGATGTTAATGGAAATAAACTTCCATCACCAGAAGAAAGTGATAATGAAATGGATACTACTCAAGTAAATAAATAATTTAATATTTTAAAAAAGAAATATTATTTTAAATAGGATCAAAGTGTTGTTACTACAACTTATCAACGAAAAACATATAAACGAGTACCTGAACTTTCTCCTGAAGAACAAGAAGCATTAAATGAAAAGATTAAAACATTTTTTGAAGAAAGTAATCAAATAATTGAATCGAAGAAGTAAAACAAAAATTTTTTTTTTTTAATTAATAAAAAATTCTTTTTTAAATCAATTAGATCAACTTATAAATTTTCTGATTTGGAAATTAGTGATGAAAATGTTCTTAAATTGACACCTGATCGTCTAATATCAATGGATATTCATTCTCGTTCAGATATTTTAGCAATTATTGGTTGTGATCGAAAGGGTACAGTTGGTCTTGTTGTTAAGGTAATTTAACTTTTTTCTATAATAAAATCTTACAAAAAAAAATAAAAACGTAAAATTTATCAAAATTTCTTTCTAGTCTATCAATGATTTAAATAATGGATGGTCTAAAATTAATTATAATTTTCATGAAGGATATGCCACATGTTGTCGTTTTGATAATTTTAAATCAAATTATATTAATTCAACATCCTTTGATTCAACATTTCGTGCATGTGATATCACAAACAATCTTTCTATTGAAGTATGATTATTTATAGATCAATTAACTTTTTTTTTTTTTTAAATATAAAATTTTTTTAGATATTTAAGGATCCTAATAATCATGGATTAACAGCATTTGATTATCAATCATTACAAACTTGTCTAATATCTGAAGATAATGGTGATGTTTTATTAATTGATACACGAGCAAAGTAAAGATTTAAATATTTATCATTAATTATTTTTCTGTTTAGTCCACTGTTAATAGAACGTTTTGATGTATCAAAAAAACGTATTCGTACTCTTCATATTAATCCAATACAAACTGATGAATTCTGTATAGCTGGAGTTGATAAGTATGATTTCAAATCTTTAAATACTTTTTTTTTATGAATTACTTCTAAATGGATCCTCTCATTTTCGTCTCTAATTAATTTCTGAAGAGATATTAATAATGGTTTATTCATCGTTTGATCATTTGACGTTTACTTTCTAGAAACAAAATTTTGAACAGTAGTATACAAGAATATAGCATAAAAGAATGATTAGTTACTAGTATATTCTATTTTTACACATTCATAGAATTTGAACCTAATTTTTTTCTTTTTCGTATATTAAAAAGGAATTCTTCGGCACGACAATATTGAAATTAATATTCTTCACACAAATATTTAATAAAATTGAAGGTATGAGGATGAGTTGAAAGAAAACCGGTTCATTCTATTATTGAAGCTCTCGGTATGATTTTTAGTTGAGAAAACGTCAAAAAAGTGTCCCACCCTCTTTTGAATCTACTGTCAAGCCAATATTTGTTTTAAGCCAAATGTTTTTACATGAAAAGATTCATCAATGTGGGCACTTACCGCAAGTTAATAACTTTTTCCGTTTTTGAGTATTTTACATTTCAGTGACGTCCTTTCGTATGTGACCGATCATTTGTTCCACCCTCTTTTGTCTATATCCTGATCAAACTACAAAGCGTTAAGAGCTGATTTTTTTTACTAAAAATATCAATTGGTAGGCACTACTCATTTTGTAAATATCAAGGCTCTAACTCATTCCGAAAGAAAATTATTAAAAAAAATACTAGGATATGTCCTGTTCTCTAATTCGTAACACTCCTACCTGACTGAAAAATTGAAAAAAGAAACTATCTAAAATTGATTATTGTTGTGCTTCTTCTGAATATATAACTCTGGTGCAAATGTTTTAAAACCGATAAGATCATGTTAATTCCTGCATATCTTCATTTTTCTCTCAGAAAAAAGACAAAAAGTCCTTTAATAAGTTCTTTAAAACCTTTTCCATTGGTAATACTCAAGTGCAGTCGTTTCCTTTTTTTTCGATCATTTTTTCAAAAGCCACGGTACAAAAAACACCAGAATGACTCATATGTTAATATCACATTATCATTGAAAGTAATGCAACCATTATAATCAACTGTATAATGGCCCATCAGTATGAAAATCATTAATATCATCGCAACGAAGAAAATACGAATCAAGAGTTTAAACTTAATTTTTTTTCACGTATTTGGAGAAAAATGAAAAACACATCTCGATTAAGTAAAATCTATACGTTATTAAATTGTATATCCATTCAACTGGTAGTGCATACGCACCTATTATATAGATTGATAGAGCCAATAAAACAATAACTGATTATTCACTGAGCGTAGCTAAGAACATATGGAAAGGAACAAATTCATTAAGGACGTATATAGTTTCAGTCAAGACTCTACGTTTCTTATATATAAATCTTTTTAGGTGTTTAGCAGTCTGGGATTTGCGAAACATGTCGTCTATGAAATATTGTTTACAAACAAATTATTCATGTTATGGTGCTTATTATAATCAAGCAGGTAGTCATATTATGGCTGCAACTCGAGATGATCATGTTATGTCATTTTCATGTAATGATATGCAACAAGCAAATGATTTACTTGATATTCAACCAACAAAACGAATTCATCATAGAAATTATGTTAATCGTTTTGTAACGCCTTTTACAGCTCAACCTTTTTCAATGTTCGAATCTTATTTTCTTATTGGATCTAATGAATATCCTCGAACAGTAAATTGTTTTTTTTTTGAATGATTTTATTCTTTTAATTAATTTATTATATTAATTCATTTAGATAACTGTTCTTGATGAAAATTGTAAAACAATTTCATCATTAAGAAGTGAAAATTTAAATTCATTAGCAACGGTTAATATTAGTCATCGAACACTTCCAATAATTGTTGGTGGAAATTCAAGTGGACGTATCCATGTATTTACAGGTCATATTTAATCGATGAAATGTTTATTTTTCTACGTAGATATATATGAATATTTTTTTTTTGGAAAATTACTTTACTTTTTTTGACTATGAATGAAATAAAAATAATGCGAATGATATTGACTATAATTAATTGAATTCTACAGGATATTTATCTGATCTATTTTCTCTGATATTATTATTAATATAATCGAATGACACCTTCTTGAGCGCATGTTACAACGAGTCGTCCACTGCGAG